>JAOEGT010005119.1:0-11255 GCA_025447795.1 Speoplatyrhinus poulsoni
CTAGACAGAATAAAGCCAAACTACTACTACAGTTCCCTTTTTGCAGATTAAATTGAGATGCCATGTTGTGTAGTGTACACAGTACAGTATAGCAAATAAACTATCTAAACTTTAGTGTGTCACCATATAACTACAGTATATGTGTGGCTCACACAGTACTTAGTTACTGTATTTGCCTGAGGTCTGGTATCGGTGGTGAGCCCAGGTCATTTCAGAGCTGTATTTACAATAGTATTTGCCTAATCTCTGAACAAGACGACTATGGGTGATTATAGGTGTATCCGGGGAGCAGCAATAACCTTGATGAATGTGAGTCCGCACAGGCCAGCTGATAACACTCACGTATGACGTGCATGAGCCTTAGCCTGAAATGTGACTTTAGACTGTGTGTGTGTGTATGTGTGCTTGTACAGTTGTGTGTTTTTTACATCATTAACACTGAGTCCAAGTCCGTTATCAGTGTTTTAAAGTGCAGCTGGCAGTGCATAGCAACATTTGAGGTATTTGCTCAGATTCAGACCTCATGTGACCACGCCAAAATATTAATCAGGCTGCACATTTACTCATGCTTTTGACGGTTCTGTCTCACAGCTGTAACAAGTTGTGGAAACACAATGCAAATTATCTGGAAATGCATAATCTATTTTCTATCCAGTTGTAGCGATGCATTTCCAGAATCCTTTGAAGAGCCATGATTTAACATGATTTAATGATGAATGATGTAATCTTCAAAACAACCCATTGACATTAAGATATTGTGATTCATATGATGATGATGATATATAAGATGATTCAGTTTTCTCTCACACACACAGAGAGAGAGAGAGAGAGAGAGAGAGAGAGAGAGAGAGAGAGACTCCCTAGTGGCTGCTGGGAGATGTGGATGGATGGCCTTGGTGAGGGCAGTGACTGACTGACAGCTGGCATGTCCAGGTTGTTGTCATGGACTAGGCGTTTTAGAACACAATATTAGGGCATGTGCCGTGCCTGCCTAAGTGTCATTGAGCACGGCACTGAAGCCATACCAGCTTCAGGGGTGCTCTAGTTGACTCTACTCTGGTCCAGGAAAAATTTTAACCGAATGTAGCCCTAAAGATGAATGAATCACATTCTACATAACATCACAGATATCATAGCTTTTACAAGTCTAGCCAACCAGCCTTAATCATAGGCTAGAAGTGACTGATCTCCATGCTGACCTGTACAGGTACAGTAGGCCTGCAGTTTTCATAGTGCTTTTGAAACATTCTGACAGTCAGATAAGATAGAACTTAATTAGTTCCAGCAGGTTGTGTTATGTGGTCTGTCTGAAGCATTCTGTCTTGCACTTGGGGAGATGAACCAGTGTCTGAAGGTACTCTTCATCATCCTCAGTTCATCATAGAGGGGATGGGAGGGATCTCTGCTACAGCCTCCAGTCTGTCTAGCTGCAGTACAACAGCGGAGCTGGCCTCCCTCACCAGCTTGTCCTAGCTAAGTACTCTATGGGGTAAAGCAGGGTAGGCTGCCTTTGGCTGCTACTGACACTGTCCTGACCTGTAGATGGCCGTGGTGTGGGCCCAGGCCAGTCGGTTGTTCAGGTACACCCACGTGGAAAGGAAAGGATTCCACCATCTCTGTCTTCACGTTCAAGATTGTAACACTGACCATTTAGACTTTTTTTACAATGAATACATTGTTATTTTTTTATTTTTCATTCCCTATTATATTGTTATGACAATAACATACGATATCATGTATATTGTTTTGTCACCCTTAGTATAGTCTTGCAGAGCCAGCCTTACTTGTGTATATTCTGGGACACGCGGTGTTGGTTAACTGCGTCGATTTACTACGAGATGTATTTTGATTGACATGCATGACGACCAAGTTGGCCGTTAAAGGGCATGTGTCTGGTCGTTTGCAGGTCTTGTAAGTGTGTTAAATACTGTAAAGGCTGTATGGTTACTGATTAAACCCCAACAACCCCACTTAGTGCTAACATGCATACAGAGGTCTATGTATGAGAAGCTAATGAACAGAATATGGTTCAGTCTATCTAAAGTATATACTTGAACCGCGCTCAGCATAGTTCCTGTGACTAGATGGCTGGTTCCAGTGGTGTTGGGTTCTGAGAGGACCGTTGAGTGTGAATACAGGTCAACCTGTGGCCATGTGAACAGGATGGTGCCTGAACCTGTGAGCTGTTTATCAGCCAGCTAATGGAGCAGAGCAGCCCGACCCGGAGGAGCCTATAGAACAGCCAAGGAGATGGGTGGAGGGGAGGTTGAGATGAGAAGGAGTCAAAATAAGTAACAGAATGCTCCCAGGAAAGCTGCAGGAATATACTGTATGCTACCAAGTCACTCACTGTGTGTGCTAGTGAAACATCAGCAGAGGTCCTGTCACTCAACTCCTGCTGTAAACATTGTTTCTGGCTGAGGAAAAAGTAGGACCGCCTTCCGTCATTGCAGGGCCTCATGGCAAGTCCAGAGGGGAAGGGATAGTCCAGTCTGCTTTCTGACAATTCCAAATACTCTTCAGAATGGTACTGGACAATGTGAATGTGTGAGTGTGTGTGTGTGAGAGAGAGAGAGAGATAGATAGATCCAATCATGCTGTGGTACAACTACAGTAATGTATTCACTAATATAAGTGCAAATATATTAGTTATGAGCTTTCTTATGCTTAAAACAAGCAATTTAGCAGAGAGACAGCCAGACAAGTGTCAGTGCTTGATAATTTCTAACTGCAATAGGTATTTTGGCCATAAGATGTTATTGTGTGTGTGTGTTTGTGTGTGCACGCACGCAGCTAGAGCACAAGTGAAAAATGTGAGTGAAACTTTAGCCAATGTAACTTCAAATGTGCTGATATTGCTTGACCCTAGAGGTGTGACAATACTTTAAGTCATGAGACGATACGTTATTGGGTTCACGAGAACGACACACTATTTTAATGCTATTTTTATGAAGTCTTAATTAAGTATATGACTAGAACATTTTTATTTTCTTACAACTCATTGTCTTTGATTAAGAATATTTATTCACACTACTATATTTAATAGGCTCTTTGTGGTTCTATAGGTTAATATGAGAGAATATGAGAAATAGCCTTTAAATTTTCTAAACAGTAGGCATAGGATAGGATAACTACAGAGCCAATTACAGAGCTAGTGTAACAGTAAGATTGTTACATGGCATATGCCTAATATACAAGGCTGAATCAAGCTAACAAGTCATTATACCAAGTAATATGCTATATTTGGAAATGTGTATATATGTACAACAACTGTAGTTAATCAAACCTATATTATGCACGTATTGCATAACAACAACAATATTAGACAAATTAAGTGGGATTTTCAGGATATATAAATGTACCATAACAACTTCAGTAGATATGGCTAAGCACTCATGGAACTCTTAGATGCAGAAACATGAACAATTAGGGAGCTTAAACACGGTCAAAACAGGCGAACTGCCAACACCTGAGTTCTCCATGTGAGGGGTCATTAACTCTAACAATAGTTGGCTCCGTAGCATGTAGACCTGAGTAAAAGTCTAATACTGTAACAGGAGAAATAACTAAGGAATTCACCAGAAAGCTGGCCTTTTGTACACACCGGGTAAAGTTATATCACCCAATCTAAAAGTGGTGTGGTGTCAATTTCTATGTTAATTTCATGCTGATATTGTGAGACAGCTTCTCATCTTGGGCATTGTGAGTGTATATGTCACCTCAGTAGGGCACACAGAGCAGTCAAACCTGAACATCAACACACTTCACATGTGGAGACTCATCCTTGACATTTCTAACTTGCAAAAAATGTCAAACTTATAAATTGCATAATAGCAACAAAACTGTTGTACCGTATACGAAAAGTGTCACTAAGCGCAACACAAGTGTCTTTGCTAGTTTCAGACCAACTCAGTTGTCATTGTCCCATCCAGTGTCCACATTTAAAAAGTAAATGCACTTGCGCCAATTTGAGCGCCCATGTCAATGTCAATGTCAAATGTATTTATATAGCACATTTAAACAACCATAGTCGACCAAAGTACTTTACAGGAGAAGAAATAACATACATAAAGGCACACATTTACAAAATGGAAATTCATAAAAACAAATAACGTACACAGACAGGACAGTTGGACACATCAGAAGCCAAACTTAATTAGGATTAAAAAACAAATTAAAAAGGTGAGTTTTAAGCAACAGTTTGAAAGTAGATAGGTCTGTGCATCTCGAATGTGCAATGGTAGACTATTCTATCAAATTGTGGAACCCACTGCAAATGCTCTGTCACCTCTGGTGTTAAGGCTAACTCTAGGGACATTCAGGAGGAACTGGTTGGTAGACCTTAGTGATATTGCTGGGGAATGATGATGTAACAGCTCAGACAGATAAAGAGGGGCCAATCCATTCAATTACTTAAAATATTAAAATCGATCCTGTACCGTACGGGAAGCCAATGAAGGGATGAAAAAATGTGTGTTATGTGCTCCCGTTTTTCCTGTTAAAAGGCAAGCAGCGGCATTTTGTACTAGTTGGAGCCGCTTTAGGGTAGACTGATTTATCCCCAAGTACGAAGAATTACAGTAGTTTAGCTGAGACATGACAAATGCATGAATAACCTTCTAAAAATCTTTCAGAGAAAGACAGACCTTGACCTTTGCTAGAAGTCTTAAATGAAAAAAAGCTAGATTTCAGGAGGTGTCAAAGATAACACCAAGATTATTAAAAGATGATCGACTATAGGAGGCTAGAGGACTTAGGGTACCAAGAGGATCACCCACCAAGTGACCTTGTCCACAGATTAGAATCTTTGTTTTATTTTCATATAGTGTGGAGATTTTGCGCCAGCCAGGTTTTGATATAATTTAAGCAATCTAAAACGGGCTGTACAGAGTCTTTGGATGTCTTTATCGACATATACATTTGTACATTATCAGCATAGCAATGAAAGGAGATTTTATGTTTCTTAAAAATGGACCCCAACGGCATCATGTATAGAGAGAAAAGGATAGGGCCTACAATGGAGCCTTGGGGGACCACACAAGACAGGTGCCCATGGATGTGTTGGTCTAAACATGAGGTGTGGTCACGCGCAGTGGTTTTCAAACTGTGGGTGTGAGTAAGTCGTGAAAATTGCAAGCGGCCATTGAATGAATGAAGAATATCAATGAAAGGCTTCTGTGCTTTACTGTCGTGATGTTCCACTCATTGTTCGAGAGTAATGTTGTGGCAAAATAGCCTACTTGTTCCTTATTGAATGAAATCCTTTTTAGCCGAATGCACACACCATAGATTCTGAAGCGCTCTGCCCAAAAATATTTAGCGCACACCCACATAAATTATTCGCTAAAATGGTTAGGTTTTTGAAAATTACGTTACCAGTACTTGGCGTTTGGTGGGTCTCTAAATAGATTAGTCCTCTCTAGGTGGGTCACAAAAAAGTTTTGGAACCCCTGATCTAGCACATTGCTATTGAGGCACCGGAAAGTGATTGTATACAATTTTAAATATTATTGTTATATATTCAACATATTTAGGGAGCTAGGTAGAATCCTGCTGTTGCCTCATTTTCACTTCACAAACTAGTAAATGTTTCCTCTGTAGAGAGGCGCCCATTCTTACAACTATTTTAGAAATCTGCCAAGGTGGGCGCCTGGCCTTTTAAAGGGAAGGGGAGATGACACTGATGCAACAATTTTTTCCTCTATTAGACTAGTAAAAGTGTATTTGGACACGCACACAATGTACTTGGTGATGCGGTTTAGACCATGCTCTTAGATAGTTCAAATAGGTCCCTGAATGTTGCACTGGCCACATGTCAACCTGTGATGTCAAGCAACATCGCATGTCCTTTTTAAGTAAATCAAGTAAGAACATTCACATAGTCATTTCTATACAATGACCTACACATCTAGTCCTCCAAATCACAGCTATTTTAGATGGTTTACTTCTGGAATATTCTTGCTTTATTAATTTTTTTTTAAATGAAACCTTGTTATACAGCATGATGTTTGGAGTTGGCCTGTGACTATCTACTTCCACTGGCTTTCATAGCTAACAGTGATACAATAACAGGCCGGCAGTGATAACATCTGGTCCGTATTGATAAGAGCTGACAGAAAAGGTTCAAAACACACTCAGAACTGGTGGTGGCTCCAAGCGCTTCACTATCCTCTTACATCTGCCTTGTTTCATAGGGTTCATTAGATGGTTGTGTGTTATAGTGTCGGCTGTCTGTAGTCTGTAGTGTGTGTGTGTGGTGTGTGTGCCAGCAGCTCAACAGGCCTGGGGGAGCATTCTCTCATCCTTTCCCACAGTACATGTCCCATGAGCCTTTGCGGTGACGTCAAGATA
The DNA here is from genome assembly GCA_025447795.1 of Speoplatyrhinus poulsoni. Lineage (NCBI taxonomy): Eukaryota > Metazoa > Chordata > Actinopteri > Percopsiformes > Amblyopsidae > Speoplatyrhinus > Speoplatyrhinus poulsoni. The sequence goes on from JAOEGT010005119.1 coordinate 6,352, forward strand.
GAGGTAGAGGCGGATATGGCTCTTTAGGGTCACACGTTCACTTCCTTGTTGAGCAGAGTTCAAATCACTGTTTTTATGAACACACACTTCTCTCTCACACACTCACTGCCTACTGTATGTCCGTGTGTCTTTTCTTTGTCTTTCTGTCTACCTGTAGTACAGTGATGGCACTGCCAAGATATGTTCATTTTCTACATAATGGAATCTAAATGTTTTGATTACACATTCAGTTCTCATTAAATGTTCTCAAAATGAAAGGAATGTAATTAATAGGGCTGCAAATAATTATAATATTCATAATCAATCAGTAAGTTATTTATTTTTTATGATAATATTTTTTTTTACAGTTAATACCTTGAATTAATTAAAATTAGATAGTAATATGGAAGCATTTGAAAATAGCAATATCAGATTGTTTTAATTATGACTGTCTTGTATTTATGAGAAAATAACTCTTTGCCTGTTTGGAACTCACCAAGTCAGCAGCTTAAACTCCATATCTCTCCTTGGCTAGTGGCATATTTAACACATTTCATGCATTACTGTAAAGCCATTGTGCATACACAGAACACATACTGCTTAAATAAACAAGGCATGTCTTTTAGAAACACAGCCGACATTAGTTTTTAATGTGATAATATAATATGGCACAGCAACAGTTTGTGTATGTAGCTCACATTCTTGTATCTGAAAGATTTTTGTGGAAGATGGGCCCCAGTTTATTGTTACATCATAATTATGAAAAAAAAAAATTTTTTTTTTTGTGATGTGCAATGCATAATAATGACTCCTGCAGTTGCACATATCCTACTATTGAATATTGTCACATTCCCAATTGTCAATGTTGAAATATTACAAATAATAATGGTGTATGTAATTGCAATGTTCTTTTATTTGGGATGCTCCACGTCACAAAAAACAGCGAAATACAAATACAGTTGTCAAGAAAACCTTCTTGTCTGTGTTCGAGAAACTGAATTTGAAAAGATATGTTCGAGAAACTGAATTTGAAAAAAGATTATGTTTGAGAAACTGAATCTGAAATAACATTATGTTAGAGAAACTGAATTTGAAAAAGATCGTGCCCTTGTTTATAGTAATTTTGTAGCAGACTGTAGCGGATGTCAAGTTTGTTGTTATTTCCTATATGAAAAGCAATCTCTCTGTTTCTCTCTCAGGCCATGTGGATGATGCTTCAAGTGAAGGAACCAGAAGATTTTGTAATAGCAACCGGTGAGGTGCACAGCGTTAGGGAGTTTGTGGAGAAAGCCTTCAAACATGTTGGAAAGACCATTGTGTGAGTATGCGCGCACACACACACACCTGTGTAAAGGTGTGAATACAAGAGAAGCGTTCTGACATGTCTGTCTAACAGCTTAGAGAAACAAACTGTGAGCAGGAGAGCGACACAATAAACACAACATCTGTCAGAAGGTCCATGTCTGTTCCTACTTTTGGACACTGTCTCTCCAGATGGGAGGGGAAAGATGAGAAGGAGATTGGCCGTTGCCAGGAGACAGGCGTGCTGCATGTAAAGGTGGACTCCAAATACTTCCGTCCCACTGAAGTGGTAAGTGTGCTTGCTTGTGCTATAAGTTATGTGCACATTTTCATACATAAAACGTATTTGATGCAGAGCTCAATATGTCGTTCTGGTATCGTTGGTTTTACTGTTCTGTGAACTGAGAAATCAACCAATAGTTTTTGCCAAAGAAGATAAATGTTCTTCATTAATAGTTTTTTTTCCCATATATTTAAAGTACTGGTATTTGATGGAGATGAACACACTAAATACAAAAGGTTGCTGCTATTTTTGTGACAGTTATAAAATGGCTGCTGTCATCACCCCCCAAAAACAACTCCTCCCTTTACAGGCAAATGGCCCAGACACCTAAAGTACAGTTTGTGCTGACACCTGTCCTACCATGCTTGTTTATTCATTATTCACTGAATGGACAGATTATTATTATTAACATTATATGTGAATTCAGCTTTTATTATTTATTATCCAAACTTTCCATTTACCCATATTATTGTATGGGAAAATATTGTTTTTACATGACTCAATCACATTATAACAATCACAAAGATGGAAATACCGTAGATTCTCCTGTACCCAATAAAAGTGGGCCACGTCAGATTCAAGTTCTCAGTGTGTAAAGGAAAAAGCTCCACATGCATGTTTCCAGCATGTCCCACATGCAGGAAAGCCACCCAGGCTACCTTTGTGGAAGATGTATGCTAAAACATCAATGGTGTTATTTAACAGTAGTGACTGTTGTCTTGGTTTGTTCTTCCATGTATTATGTTGCTGGTGTGTTGGAGCAGTAGGGGTTTTGTTTTCTCTTGTATCTGTAATGATTATAGTATAGTAAGTGTTAATAACAACCCCAAATGAACCACATAGTCCTGCATGCATTTAGAGAGATTCAAGCTGTTTATGGAGAAATGCTTTCCATATAGATGTGATTCCACATGACCCACTTAGTTGAACATTGTGAACAGCTCTGAGTAGGAATGAGGGCAATTTTCTCAAGGCATGTTCTATCATGTCTGCCTTCCTACTTGTTTTCCCTCTTCTTTTTATTTTTACAATACAAGTTGTGGTTCTTATGTGGTGTACTTAAATACTTAGATATGAGAGGATGCAAATATGAAATGGGACTAACAAATAACGCTTGAAGCCCCAGGTGACATACTGTATTTGTATTGATGCATGGACCATGTGAGAGGGGCTCAGCACAGTGTCCTCATCGTGATAGTTATCTAATCCAGTGGATTAGATCACCTCCCTGCCTTGCTCTGTCCTGGTGTGTAGCTGGATGATGTCTCTGGCATTTGGGAGGTCTCTCTGTCATCGCAGCGGCCCTGGGGTGTCAGGGCTGATCCCTGTATAAAGGTGTCTGCTTACTCCTGGGTGCTGTGGCCTGGATTAGCTGCCCATGCTATGCACTGGCCCTGCAGGATTACATCTGAAGTCTAGCTGAGTGACGATGCAGGATTAGTGGGGAGGCCTTGTTGACTGACTGCCGGGGGCAAACGGAGGCCCAGTCTCGCACTCGGAGCCCTAATCTGTGGAACCACACATGTTGCAAGGCCGCAGTCAAGACGTTCACTTGATACAATGGACACTGTTGTGTTAGCTGTGACAGTAGCAGAGCTGTTTGTCCTGGAATGCTAATCAGTGGGCAGATACAGCACAGGTACAGTATGCTTGCCATCTGAAACAAAGGTTACTACATTGCAAGCAGGCTAGACTGGACTGCTTGAGCATTCATTGATTGGCATCTTCATGAATGCATACACAATTACTGTCCAATAGTTGTGTGTGTCTACAACACAGGTAGGGTATGAGATGTCAGAGCTGGTTCTTTTCACGGTGCTTAATCTCTCTTTCTCGACCTCTCCTTTTCAAGAGAATGAGAAGTGTTTAACCTCTGACCCCTGGAGGCAGGAAGTAGGTGACACAAAACTCACTGCTCAGCATTGTTCCCTCCTCAAGTGGAAGTATATGTCATCGAGACAGAGAGAGCGAGAGTGTGTGTGTGTGTGTGTGTGTGTGTGTGTGTGTGTGCGTGCATGCGTGTGTGTATCTGCTAAATGAAGATCCTTCAGTTTAGCTGACTAACACTTTTTATTTCTATATGGCTTACCGTTGCATGAATCCTGTGTGGAGTCGACCCATGGATTGTGTGTGTGTGATTGGAACACGCCCTCAGGCTGTGTGCTAATATATGTGTAATTCATCATTAGTACTGTCAGTGTATTTGTCTGACATGAGCTCATTTATCTCCCCAGACCCCAGGCTTGTGGGGGGGTTAGCTTCTAGTGGTGGGGGTTACAGGGGGTCAAATGTGCAGATGTGCCTGGTGGTCATATCCTTGGGAACACATGTACAGTTTTGTGTTTGGGTGTGTCATTTATGTGTGTGTGTCTGTGTGGCTAGCTTCCTATGCATAGCTTGTGATAAAAAAAAAAAACAGAAGAGTTACCGTCCTCTGCAGCAAAACGTCCATTTATTGAAAAACTACACCTGACCCAGTCCGTGTTCTCCAGGTCAGAGATCCAACCATTCCCTCTGAATCATGATCAGGGACTTAGTTGAGGCCTTTGCTCATTGGATGATTTTTCCTAGGCAGTGGCCAATATCGATGTATCAATTGTGAGTTGTAAATGTAATCATGGATGTAGCCACCATGTACTGTTTTGATCGTGTACCTCCACGACAGAGCTAACAAATGCTGGCGAGGCTGGCCCCCGAGCTAGGGTCGGTCTCTGCCTGATTCTACAGCACACAGTTGTATTCGGCATGCCAAATGAGACAGTTGGAGAATCCTTCTACGTTATCTGCATAAAGAGTGATTCATCCAGCGTATGTCTAACATGAGGGGCCTGTGGTTACGGCTGTGAGCCAAGTGAAGTTGAGGCTCAGTCAAACTTTGAAATTTGTTTTTGTTGTGTCTTTCAAATGAAGTCTCGCATGCCACACTGTGGTATGGTGCTGAGGTTTGGCATGGATAAAGCTACACCTGTGCCACTCTAAGAGTATGTGCTACCTTGTTATGTCTCTAAAGCAACAGTCTATTTATTAATATAAATAAATACCATGGTTGAACTAATACAAGTTGTAAAGAAATAATTTGCACCCTGATGCATGTAAATTGTAGATTTCTAAATTGTTAATTATTATCGTAGCTGTGTATACTGTCAATACATTTAGTGACTGCATTTTTCAGTATTTGATATTTTATATATATAATATATATATATATATATATATATAATGTGTATATATATATATATATATATAATATATATATAAATATGGGCTAATTGGGCCCAGTTTGGACATTTTCACTTAGGGGTGTACTCACTTGTTGCCAGCGGTTTAGACATTAATGGCT
>JAOEGT010005130.1:0-11255 GCA_025447795.1 Speoplatyrhinus poulsoni
TTAAACCATTGAGCCCGGGTCAACAGGAAGGCCTGACTGCGTTTCTGATGGTCGCACGTTGCTACTGAAGCATCCCCGTAAACATATCCCAGTAAACGTCTACTGCCGTGGCGAACCCCCGCAAACACACACACACACACGCATGCAAGCACGCACGCACAAGCTATCCCACCGACAAAGGCTTGTAAATGAACCTGTAGAGCCTAAGGAACAACTGTCACGCGACGTTAGCACTTTTCTCTGTGCTCTGCTGCAGCAGAACCTAGCCGAAAAGAAAACAACAAATTCAAGGAAATTATTATTAGTCGAGCGTCGAGTCGAGAGATGCGACTATTTATGTGAAAATGGTTGACTTTTATCCGTGCATCATGTTATGCAGCCCCTTCCCCCCACGCCCCCCCAGACAGCATCCTCTGTTTGACTGAAGCACAGCGACGAAGACGAACAAACGTAAGGAGCAAAGAACAAAAAGAGGAGCCCGCTCCTTTTCTTTCTCTGTGACAGAAACGCGTATTGTCATACAGGGCGGTATGTATAAACTACACCTGGCTTTGTAAACTATGCACTGTATATGCCCTGTAGTGTGAGGAGGCGTGTTTGATGACTACGTTGCATGACACAGCAGGAGAAGCTTCCCCACCTCCTACAGTATGTCGTCCACCAGGAAGGTGAACAAGGACAGTAAAGACCACTCTGTATCATCTACAATGTTAACTCTCTTCCCTGTTGATATGATTATGTTGGTTCTGATCTGTTTTGTTGTTGATCTTTTGTGTGCGTGTGTGTGTGTGTGTGCGTGTGTTTGTGCGTGTGTGTGCGTGTGTTTGCGCGTGTGTGCGTGTGTTTGTGCATATATGCGTGTGATCGTGCACGTGTGTGCATGTTCGTGTGTGACTGCGATGATGACCAGCGAGGTTATTATTTAGGATTGTTGGGTTCACACCGTACAGGAAAACTGTCTGCAAAAAGCATCCATGCACTTGTGGGTCTGTTTAAACCACAACTATTTATTAATCTATTTATTTATTTATTTATGTATTTATGTATTTGTTTATGTATCTATTTATTGAATAATTTATTTATTGTTTGTATGTTTGTTTATTTATTTGACTATTTATCCTTTGTCAGGAGATGTTTGTAAGGCAATTTGATAATGCCTTGAAGATTATATTTCATTGGTGGATTACTGCAAGTGTATTCCCAGTTTTATATATACAGTATGTGTTCATTTTTTACCCAAATAATGGCTTATGCTACATTTAACCTCAAAATTAATGGGTGGGGTGTGGTTTATGTGTGCCCATCTCTCTGTATTTACAGTGTCATGCCCGGTGGGTTCAGCTTATCTGGTCTGCTCCTGTGTCCATAGTCACAATATAAGTAACTGTATCCCTGGCTTCTTTCAGTGTTTCATATGGAGCTATTAGCCCTTTTATATGCTAGCCCAATTAACCACGGAAACCAGCACTTACAGAAATGTTGCTAGTGGTTTTGGGGTTGAAACTCCAAGCGTTCGTGGCCGTATTACATCAGAGAGATAATTGGCTGGAACTCTGCTCTACTCCTTTCTCATGTGTGTTTCAAACATAAACAGAGACAGATGGGGTTTTGGAAGTACTTTGTGCTGTACCACGATGGACCTTTCGCCAGAAGCAAGTTATGGGCGGGTCTGTCGGACATTGACCCACATGGTTCTGAGCTGACCATAACACCAGAGACGACCGACATTGTGTCATTAACAATAACGGGAGAAAATCTGAAAACAGCAGGATATACTTTAGCTACCTGATGGTTTCAGTTTCTCATTTAAATCTAGTGGCCTACTATATCGTTTAAAAATAAATAAAACCGTTTACTGTCTGCAGCCGGTACGTTCCACGGCGAATGCAGCGATTCTTGTTTATCCAAAAGTGTGGCGCATAGCAACCTATTTCGTTCTGATTAGTCAGATTGCCTGTCAATCATACTCTGGCGAAAGGTCCATTGAGATGTGTACTGTACCTTTAAGAAATAATAAAAAATACGAAAAAAACACTTGGAAGAGAACCATAATGGCATTTAGCTGTCCACCTATGTTCCACGTTCCACAGTTCCCTGTCTAATGAACCGCTGCACACTTCTGTCACTATCACGTCCCTTGATTAGCAGCCAAAAATGTTCTGATGTGACCTAGCATGGCACAGAGGTCTGAGGTGTGTTCAAATGAGCAAACGAAGGTGAAGGTTCGTGAAACGTTTTTTTCTTTTGCTTTGAGTTCAATGCAAATGTTTCCGAACACACTCTGACGGTCCGAGGAGGTAGTTCTCAGCGAACAAACATGGACATTGGACTAAGAGTTACAGTTTAAGTCTAACCATTTGGAATGTTTTCTCAAAACGTTTGACTCGGTTTGACCAATTTTACCAATTTTAAATCACCTCTGGTAGTTCTGCTTCGGTGTAAAGAAACTGACCATGCAAATCAGGTAACACCCAAAGTCTTCCTTACAAACCCCGAGCCTTGTGTCCACTCCTGCAATGTTGCATTTCCAGTGTAACCATGATATTCAGCAAACCTTTTCAGTTAGTCCAAATATAGCATTTACCCTTTTGATTCAATGAGAGTCATTCTTTGTAGTGTACAAGTTATTATACCTGATAATAAACATAAACAAATGGGAAAATGTATAGATTATTGTTGTGTGTTTCCGAAAATAAATGTCTTGTTTTGAAAACGACTTTGTACAAACAAAGGCTTCCAAAAGAGAATATAGATTTTTGAAGTTTTATGGAGACCTCATCGAGGTCTTACTGCCTTTGTTTTATCCCACACAGCACTTTGTTTGGTGTGTGTGTACGTGCGTACAGTATGTGCGTGCGTGTGTGTATGAACCTCCCCGGCCCCTCGCGTCACATCCAGGGAGGGGAGGGATTTACAATAAGAGGAGGGTAATGGGTGGTAGGTCAGGCAGCGTGCTAACAGCTGAGCTGGGGTGGGCCGTTCCCCTGGATTCCATTCAGCTGCTACGTCAGCCACAAATAGCCCTTCTGGTGCCTTCTATAACAATCTAATGAGGGAGGGGGTATCTAGGGATGGGGTGGGGTGTCAGAGCTGAGGCACAGGGAGATGGGCTGTGTTGGGAAAGTGGTGTGGGCTATAAAAGCTCCCGGCCGAGGAGCACACAGCATTTTAGGAAGTGTTTCCAAACAGACCAAAAGCGTCTTCCTTCCTGCCCAGCCCGAAGCTCTTCCCTACAGCCACCCAGCGCAGCCATGAGCGAGAGACGCATCCCTTTCACCCTGCTACGCACGCCCAGCTGGGACCCCTTCCGCGACTGGCACCAAGGCAGCCGGCTCTTCGAGCAGGCGTTCGGGATGCCCGCCGTGCCCGAGGACTTCTCGTCGTTCCCCAGCACCCACTGGCCGGGCTACATGCGGCCCGTCATGTTTGCCCCGGACATGAGCGCCATGATGTCACAGGCCATGATGCCCCACACTCCTATGATGACCCCGAGCCCGTTGGTGGCCCAGCAGGCCCGGGCCCTGACCCGACAGCTGAGCAGCGGCATGTCAGAGATCAAGCAGACCCAGGACAGCTGGAAGGTTTCCCTGGACGTGAACCACTTCTCCCCCGAGGAGCTGTTGGTCAAAACCAAAGACGGAGTGGTGGAGATCACCGGTGAGTCCTCCCGACGCCTCTCTGGTATTCCGTTTGGGAATGGGAACACACTGGAACCCATATTAATGCATGTGTTGACAGAAAATGAAATGCTCTTAGAGAGGGCGGCATTCAAGCTGATCTCACGAGCTGCTTGGTTATGGTGATTAGGCTTTCTTTGTGCAACTTGGTGGTTCATGCTAACACTCTGAATGCAATACTGTTATGTTGTATTACTGTGAGTTATATATATATATATATATATATATATATATATATTTCCATTCAAGGTTGTATTCCGAACCAGTGACGATGGAAAGCCTAATAATTGTGTCTATATTGGATAGAGATGGAAGCTCTAGTCTGTGAAAGCTATAAATTGTCATTATGTCAATACCACATTTATTGGCCCTGGCCCTTGTCATTCTTAATCCAAAACGAAATACCTGAATGAATATACTTCTCAAAGTGTAGGAGATTGTACTACAGTACATAGCTAAGGAAACAGAAAACAGGAAACATTGTTGGCAGCACTGCAGAGTTACGTAAGATAAGACAGTTCCAGAACACTGAGTTGAAGGGAGGGTGCTCTTGTATAGGGGCCTGTTGTCCATTGTCTTAATACTCACCAATGCAGACTTGTGGGAGTGAACGCAGGGAGGAGAACACAATACAAAACTGTGTATCAAGCAATTCAGTAGAATTCATTGTACAAAACACTGTCTCTGTATTTTCAGAAGCAAAACAACAAACGAGAAATGTTTAAACTATATTTAGATTTACTAAAGCCTTACACTTTTTTTTTCCTCTCAACATTCTTCCCTTATCTCCTTTGTCAGTGATTAACTCAAGTATATCCGCAGCAAGTGAGGGATGTGGAGGTGATGTTAAATGGATGTCTGGTTCTTGTCCAGGGTGAGAGCATATTTAATACCTGCTGCTGAGTGACCATAAACAAAAGCCGGCATGCCATCGGTTTCTATCTCATATACCTCATATATCAGGGAGCACGGATGTTGTACTTCTAATCCCGCTCTAGTGGAGGGTCTGCATACCAGACCAATGTGAGTTTGCCTTTGGTTTGGTTAGGTGGCCAAAGAGACACTTTCCAACTACAGCGTGTGAATTATCCGAGACACTCGCGCTGGTATTGTATTGTATTGAAAAGGGGACAGTTTCCAATGGGGAAAGCGCCTTTATCTGCTCGTTGTCATAACAAACATGTCATGCAGTGCCAGAATGAGGGTCAGGCCTCACTGGCAATCTCTTCCAACAAGTAGAAAGCTGACAGGCCAGAGACAGGGTCTGATTAAGGCTACTAGAGCGGGGATGTGGTTATTTCCAGACCTCCGTCCACATACCACACCAATATTGCATTGGAGTACCGTAGAAAAAGTGATCTACAGTAATTATAGTTCTGTTCCAGATGTTTTGCTGTACTGTCATCGTGTCTAAACAGACCAATGCATCATGTCTGAGACATGTTTCATACCGGTAACCATGCTGACACCGTTATTAATATGCATTACTCAATCTCTTCCCCTGGTGAAATATCATAGCATGATTAATACCGTCAGAATCCTAGTATCACCTTTTTCTTGAACCCAACCCACTTATCTATAGTACAGTTTTAATTGAATGTACATGTTTATATTTATTTGCTGAATGTATTTGGTCTTAATGGAGTTATCAATGTGTCCTAGAAATTATTTCCTCAAGCATCTAAGGCTTGGCCCCAAGGTTCCATCTTTTCTAAGCTTGTGTTAAACTATTAATGCCAGGGTTGGGTACATGTAATGTAATTTTTGGATCTTTTTGAATCTGATTCCTATCATTTACTTTTGGATTACGTCATGCCTAAACATTGTTCTTCGATATGCCATCCATAGCAATTTACTGCGCCAAAACTTTCATTTTTTGTGACCGTTTATGTTGCTCAGGATATCACATTAAAGTAGGACTCTATTTCAATTATTGATTGACGTTAATGAAAGGTTAATAAGAGAACAGATAATTTTTTTATGCATTTTTCTTCTGCAAACTTCCCTTTTAAATTAGAAAGTAGTCCTAGAAGTAATCTAATTTTAATAATCTGATTAAACTATTTTAACTAGTAACTGTAATGGATTACAGTTACTGTTTTTTTGTAATCAGTTACTTGCCAACCCTGATTAATAGTGTTAGTGTAGTATACATATGGGATATCTATGTTAAATATAACATTCTACAAAGACAATCAATATCTAGATTAGGTGCTATCTGCAAGGGTAGGAAATGGCCATTGGCAAGTCTTGTCTAGCCTTGTCCATCCATCCATCTTCTCCGGCTTATCCGGAGTCGGGTCGCGGGGGCAGCAGCTCCAGCAAGGGACCCCAAACTTCCCTTTCCCTTTCTAGCCTTGTCTTAAAGGAAAACAGTTGATGTTATTTCACCCTTTTTCTGGAAACTTTGTATTGTTCTTGAACAAATGGTATGGCCATGAGGCTCTTAAACAACGCGTCTGGACATTTTCTGTCTCCACAGGGAAACATGAAGAGAGAAGAGACGAGCATGGCTTTGTGTCCAGATGTTTCACAAGGAAATACACGTAAGTACAACATGTGTACTGCACTGAGAGGATATTATACAGTACTGAGTTATTTTAACTATAAAGATTAGATAACATGCCTTAGTGATTGATTGATTGATTGATTGATTGATTGATTAAGGGAAATGTGAAAGTAAAATAAACAGAATTAATTGTTATAGGCCTACAGTAGTTTGCTATTAGTGCTGGTTGTCCCACATACATCGTTAAACCATATAGGGAGATTATATTTGGCTGAAGCATTATCTTTCCTGATCAAATTGTATTAAGTTTTTCTATTAGTTCAAAAATTGTTCAAATCATCCTGGATTCTGAAAGTGGGAGGGTCTTGCTTTCATGGTGACTTTGCAATCTGGTGGAAATGAAATTTTTAGTCTGTCTGTAGATTCTCTTGACAGAACTCTACTGCCACCCAGGGGCTATCTGCTGCCACCCAGCTCAAGGCTGGGATATATTAAAATATACAGTATGTTGTATGTATTGAGATACAGGTTAGACCTCTTGTCAGGAGAGTCTGGGTGTGACTTCTGTATTAGTCTCAGCCTCTTCCGTCCATTAGCACTACATCACATAAGCAACTCCGTGCTGAATATATATATATGTCATTAGTCAGCTTTATAATACAGACTCACTGTCAGGTTTACAGTACAGCATTTACAATACATAATTTGCATTAACAGTTTCCTAAACAATTATCTTTTCCATAAGAAAAATAAAACACATTTTAAAGCAAATATAAACAAACATCTTGGGGATAAGGAGTTACTACTCCAAATATCGTTTTAATATTTTGTTTTGTTGCATGTATATGTTCCAGTCTTCTCAATTATTAAAAAACTAAATAAGAACATTCTTAATTAAAATACACAAAATTCAGAGGTGTTTTAACAAACCTGTAATATATGTTCCCAATAGTATTATATTGTTACAGAAATATTCAACTTTTTTATTCTCTAAAAAGATGCCAAACCATATATTTCCATATTGAAATGCATCCCTAGGAATGTTAGTTTTCTCATTGATCTAATTTTTCCAAGTTTTTTTGACCATTCGACAATCACAAAATAAGTATCCATAGGTTTCAATTTCAGTATCACAAAAAGTAAATTTGCTACAATCCAAATTTAACCTTAGCCTAAAAAAATCCTTACTAGGATAAACAGCATTCCTAGTATAAAAATAACCATATTTTACTTTAGGTATTAAGGGAAAATATAAATATTTGTTTCAAATTTTACTTATTTTGGTAATATCATATGTATCCATTCCAGTCCTTCTTCTTACAGGATTTGGAAACAATTCCATTGTAAAGGCCAATTTTAAAACTTTATTATTGCATTTTGAGTCCAAAAACATACAATTAGCAAGTCTAAGAGTATACATCTGATGGATATACCCCTGTAAACTCGACGGACTTTACGGAAGTGAGGAAGTCGATATTTATTTTTATATTTATATTTATATGGCTGTTTGCATTGTCACTCAAGAAATCTGTATCTGTATCTGTATCTGTATTATTTCTTTACAATTTTCTGTTGTCAATCAAAATGCCTCTCCTGTCAAGTAGGCGGATCTTGATGCAGCCAGCCAGCCAGTTTTAGGCTTCACAAGTAAAGGCTGGCTCTACGAGACTACTTCTGTATTGACATTTGCCCATTTTGTTGCACCTGTTGGGGTGGGACACTGAGACAGCTGCCATATCCTCTGTATGTTTGGTTCTACATGTACTTTGCGAAGGACACAGAAGCATTGAGTTCATGTGGCTTTATAAACCTATTTTTACAGGCATGTCCAGATCCTGCATGATTCAAATCTCTCAATGTCTCTTAACCAGAACGTTACTGTAGTTATTTTCACATATATGACCTGTACTGGTCATATATGTGGAAAATACATAGACATTTGTTATATTGAAACTGACATTTCTTCTAAATATCCAAATCACTGCCAAATTTCTTACATTTGCATTTTGCCATCTTTAGCAGATGCTGTTATATACATATAAAAGCGTATATATGTAAACATAAAAGCATATATACTTATATGTATAAGACAAAAAAATGAACATGTTACCAGTTAAATGACAGCTAAGTTCATCTATTTCATTCTTAATTAATATTTACCTAGTATCTCTGCTTTACCAGATTATGATCTTTCAAACAACTGACACTAGTTCATATAGATAGTCTGAAAGTGTTGTGTCTCCCGCTAGACTGCCCCCTACTGCCAACATTGAGAAGGTGACGTCCAGCCTGTCCCCTGAGGGATTACTCACTGTGGAGGCTCCTCTCGCCACACCGGCCATAGAGACCGCTGAGGTCACCATCCCCGTCACCATGGGCAACAAAACAGACGTGGTCGCAAAGGACAAGCACTGAAAGAGTCCCTCGCATAGACACACACATAGACATAAACACTCAGCAATACATTTAAATACCCTTCACATACGTTTGCATATGTGGTTTAGAGCAGCAGGGCAGCGAGTGCTGCTGTACCGGCCTTGAATGTAAGCTCTGTCAGTCAGACATAGACTCCCTGTGTCAGGCTCATTAGGAGAGAAAACCCAGGGATCGTTCATCCCCATGCCTCTGATAATGACCTGTGTGTGCTGTGTAAACATGCCTGCTCTCTTGGCTGCAGATGGAGCCTTCAAATTAATCCCGCACATTTCCAGTTAGGCCTTCCCACAATCTGCAGGTCACTCTCGTTTCTCTCAGACCTACAGCACTCACACACTAAGCCATGTTTTCCTCATTCCTATTATTACAGTAAGTGCCGGCCCATGTAGGCAGTAGATCCCAAGCTCAATACCTTACAGTATCATATACAGTGCTGATAATAGAATCAGAGTTCCCACAACAAAGCCTCTTTCTCTTGACTGCGGAGAAATTTCTTCCTTTTAGCCTGGGAACAGGAAAAGGCTGGTGTTATTCCATGGAAGCTCAATCCAGCCATTCACACAGAGAATAAAGAAGGAACTACATTACTCTTTTGTGTTATTCTTGTCTGCTTATGTTAACATTTGATTGGTATATATTTACATTAGTGTAAACTAGCTAACTGATGCTGCTAAAATTAAGTGGTATACAGTATTTATTAGGCAAGTACGAACACTTGATTTATGACAATAATGACAACACCAAATTCTCATTTAAAATTGTTTTCATGAGCAGATCCGTTAACAGGTGTTGATACAATACTTGTTTATTGAGTAGGACCAAGTAGGCCTATTAAATATACACATATTGTATATCTGGCCAGAAGAATGTGATAGATTGTCCACAATTGCATGCTTACACAATGCCCGTTAAATTATTCATACCCAGATGGATTGTTGGTGGTTCATTTGAAGCATTTGCTCCATACAAAGTTTGTAATGACAAATGAGACTAAGAGACAATGTATAGTTCAGAAAATGTTTCTGTGTGCATACTGAAGCCTCAATACTGTAGATTGGCAATATATAACCTATTATATGTTATGTAACATCATTAGGTTATACATGGTTGATAATACAGATAATACAAATTACATACACTGCACAATCTGTATTAATATGTCATATATTATTAAAGAAGAAATACTGCACACTCCAAAACATCCTCGTGAAGCAAGATATTTAAACACCAAGGTTGTGCTTGCCTCTGAAATAAGATGCTTTTATAGAAGAAATGTGCTTCTGCCTTCAGGCATTCTGGGCGCGACCAGCACCATTATATGTCAGAGTAAGAGTATGGTATTACAGTGTCACGGTGAAATACAAAGGACACCTTGGATTAACTCTGCACCATGCACTGCACGATATCACAATGTCTTCATGTGTGTTACATAAACAGCTACATCACTTCAGCATCATTCCTCCATATATGTGGGAGAGTCGAGGTGTAAAACCTCCTGGAAATATATTTGTATACAAATACTTTGAGCATTTTAGCCCTAAAACAATTAAAACGTGCAATAGTCGGCTTTAAGTTATAAAATATCCATATAATACATGTAAAGTCTATAAATCTTAAACCAACCAAACCCCACAGCAGGGTAAACAGTGATGGCAGTAGCCTATTACCATGTATGCCTTGGTCAGTTGTTTTCATAAACCCCCCCCCCCCCCTCCTCAATCCCCCTGCAGTCCGACAGGCAGCATGGCTGCTTGTTAATGCACATAACTCTACTCTGGTCTCCAGATCTACAGGGGATGTCTAATAATAGAGTGCTCTGCAGGGCTTACAGCAGCACACTGTGTAGACTCACAGCTGATCAACACTGGGCGCTCCTGGATCTATGCTGCACTGTAGCTGTTCTGAGGAGTACAGCTACAGTGCTTGGCTACAGGTACCATTCATGTAACAGTACAGCATACATGTGGGACCTCATTACTGCACAGGGTTCACCTGATTTGGTGCTGGTCATTGAATTAAAACTCTTAAACATCTAATAAGGATGCGAGACAGTGAGCAATTTACAGTATTGCGTTGGACATCTGTCAGAGCAGCTGCTAAGGATTACATGAAACGGTATGGCTGAAAGGCTGAATGGCTCACTATAAAGTCACAGGAATAAATTGAGTGTGTAATGCTTTAATCTAATATAGAGGTCTTAGTGGGTGTTCCATTTCAAAGGCAACAGGAGTCAAGCAGACACAGAACCAAGACAAGAAAACCGTCTCTAAAAACCACTTGGCATTTCACAGTTTCCTCCCAGTTTAATGTAGAAGAGGCCTAAATTATTCACGGAAATCCCCATCAGTGCAGAAGCATTCCAAATCTTTCTTTACTCGGAAAAGTGCCTTGTGTGAGGAACTTCCCTGGAGAGTCCAGTTTGAGCTCCAATAAGACCTCAAACCGGACCTCCGCAATTTTTTTAGACAAAGACTGCGACAGAAGGAAGCACTGTTTTACATTGTTAATATTGTTAAGTGTGTATATGCAAAAGCTATATCAGATTGTACAACATTATGTTCAATCTGATAAAGTTTACTTTATTCCTGTGAATTTATATTGAGCCATTCAGCCTTTCAGCCATACCGTTTCAT
>JAOEGT010005141.1:0-26022 GCA_025447795.1 Speoplatyrhinus poulsoni
CTATTTTGTCTGATTTATTTATATTGACATATAGCAGTCATGACAAGTTACTTTAATTATTCTAATAGAATATTGTTTGCTTACAGTTGCTGGTGCTTGACTGTAAACTGTTTTAATGTTAACTACTTGAATGTGTTTGTAATAAAAAAGTAGGCCTAATAACCATTTAAAATAGTATGTATATTGAATAGTGGTGTTCGATGTGGAGCACCAATGTTTTCAGGGGCACACCCACAATATTTTTTCTGGCTATACGCTACAGCTTTAATGACCTCAGTTACATTTTTGACATGACTTAGTAGGAAGCACAGACATTCTTGCATGTCATTATAGTGTCTTAATAAAGCTTTCAACCTTATTTGTTTCATAGTCACATTGCATTAAAATGCAAGCTTTATACACACACACGCATAACACAGGAGACACAAGCTGTATTAGGCTGACAGACAACGAGCACACGATTTGTTGGTTCTTGTGGAAATATGCAGTCACGCAGTCACGCAGAGAGACAAACAGTCTTTCAAACGAGGATGGAAACATGGATCCTGGCAGCCATAGAAGCTGAGCGTCCAGCCAACTCAAACAGCCAGGCAGTCAGGTAGCCCTGGCAACCAGGCCTGAAGGCATGCGGACAGTGGAGTATCCAGACAACAAAAAAAATAAGTTAAAAGTAATATATAGAATCTTGGTCTAGCTTTTAGACCAAGTAGCGAAAGAATGCTCAAACCATTCTAGACCAAGACCAACACCTTCTAAACTATTGTCAGCTCAATTCCTTTTTGCTGAGATTATATTATATTATATTATTATCTGGAAACCCTGTTTACATTAGCGTTTTCACAGCCACCCTGCTGGCGGTCCAATCAGGGTGAGTTAGTGAGTTGACATCCAGCGTGTTGCGAAATGGTGGTAGAGCTAGATGAGGCGAGCAAAACAGTTGTGGCACTAGCAACACCCAATTGTTTCAATAGTTAACCAGAGGTCTACGCCCAGTAGGAGGCAACGACTGTTAAACCCATCCCAGTGGAGCGTGGCCAGACCTTATTCATGAACACACATAACTCAGGAAACGGTGTGTGTGACATTATAAATAAAAGAGCCTCATTTTTGAAAGTGAACACACAATGTACACCATTTGTATGTTTTTTATATGAGCATGGGTATCTTCTTATACTTTCATATATACAGTATACATCTATACAGTACATGCAAGGTTTATGCTTAATATTGTGCATAGTATGAATAGTGTTATTGGTTTATTGAGGCTGCCTCTGTTATGAGACACTCCTATTACAGTATTTTATTAGTATGCTACTTGCACTAGGCTAGTCCTAGAAAATAAAGCTTTAGGCATATTACAAACACATTTTCTGTTTGGGTAGTTTTTTTACACAAGGGATAGAGTCGAGTGAAAATAGGTGCCTGTAAAGACACACTTGGGAATGTATGTGTTTGTGTGTGCTTACGCCATACAATCGTGCTTCGAATTTTCAGGCAAAATGGCAGTGAAGCTTTTTTTAAAACTAGTTAATGGTGAAAGGATAACAGAGTATACAGTAGATCTGGATATAACCTAGACAAAAAGGAAATGGTTAAGATACCAGTAAATGTCTGTTTTTATAAGATAGATCAATAGGCAAAAGTATAATAGTTGTCTAACCAGAAAGGACGGCATGTGGTATTACTATAAGGTACAGTAACAAGGCCGATGTCTACTGGTGACCTTGTTTGATGGCACGTCATGGAAGGCACTTTAATATCATTGCAAACATAAGGAAAAATTGATGGAGGAGTTGATTTCTATGGATATGATGCTAGTGAAATAGAGCCGTGTTCTAAACCTTGGCGTGTGTCAGACGTTGCTAGAGGGCATCGTCCTGTTAAAAAGAACTACGTTCTAAACTGTGACGTCTGTTGACAGTGGGAGTTGGCTTTATGATTAGATTCAGAGGAATTATGAAATTAACAAACTAATTAAGGTGTTTAAAAAGAGGTTGAAATACAACTGTGTGGTAGAGTAGTGTTTGCAGCACAAAGCGGTTTTGTAGATATAGAGCCATGAAAAGCACATTTAGAAAAAAAGCTCATTTCAAAGCCCTTCTTATATTCTTTAACACATTTATTTGAATAATATGTACTGTAGGCTATATTTAGGTATTTAATAGCACATAATTTCTAAGATAAGGACAAACAGATCTGTCTGTAGTTACAATGGAAGACTCAATATGTGAATACTGAAGCTTTTAATTATGGCTTTAAATATTTATAAACAGATTGATGGGTCATTAATTACAAATAAACCAAAATCCCCTTTTCTGTAGTACAGCACTCATCGCAGAAATATGATTATATTTCTAAATCAGGATTCCTTTACTTGTGGTATCTCAGCTTCCTGTATTCTCCAGGGCTTATTAAATAGTTATTTATAAGCTTTTAGAAAGTCCTCTGAGGTGCAGTATACTTTCTGTGTTTCCATTCAGACTGCCTCTTTATTTTCACAGTTCATAGTCCTTGGGATGTGATATCTGCTTATTGCGTCGGAAAGATTTTCTCTTTCAAAGCTCGGGGTGATTGTCATTTAATCGCACTGGGAAACGTCACTTGCACCGTGAGCCCCTTTGGAGCCGTTGTCACTTGTCCAAAGCCGCATTATGACCAAGTCTGAGCAGCCAGTACAATGCACAGCGATAGAGCTAATATTGGCGTTAACGACAGTCACAATAATAAACGTGTTTATTCTCCCATTTGTTTAATAATGTGGTCACCATTTCCTACAGCCACATTGTATTGCCATAATAACTATTAAACAAAAACTGAATATACAATGTTTTGCATATAGATTTTAAGAAAGTGCATGGAGAATGGAATTAAAATAGCTTCATATTGTGTGTATCGTGCATGGCTTGATCCATTCTTTAGGGCACTTAAGGTGAAAATGAATACAGTCCAACTCTGGTAAGTTACGTATGTTCCCTTTCATACCCATAAGATTATGTTTTGTTCCTCTTGTCACGCATTCCTGAAGAATCCGATGCAAACAAAATATCCACTGAAGTGTTTGTGCTTCTAGTAGCACAGTTGTAGTTTCTTTGGTATTCCAACAGAGGGCAGTGTTGAAGCTGAACGCCTACTTCTCATCCACTACAATAGAGATCTCTTCAGGGACCTTGTCCTCAGAGTCGGAGGAGACGGAGATCTTGTCCAGGTGCTCCATGTCGCTGAAGCGTTCGGCGACACACTGGGCTGTTAGCCGGGCCTCTGGGTCGTGGTCCCAGCACTCATCGATGGTGCCGCACACTACTTGGATGCCCTGCAGGGGGAGCAGTGGAGTCCAGAGATACAATCAGCTCCTATTCTTTGCTACTTTTTATGACATTTTAAAAACAAGTTGAACCTTAACAAAATTAATGATTACATGGTGTGTGTGTGTGTGTGTGTGTGTGTGTGTGTGTGTGTGTATCAGTTGTATGGGGATCTGCTGTGTATCCAACTGTGTTTTTCAGTGGCTATTTATAAAAACAGAAAAACAATGCATTTTTAATTCTAAAATAAAAAGCTAATTATTTCAGCAGAAACATTTTGAACTGAGAAATGTCAATTTCTAGCAGTTAAAAAAGGGAATATGCAATTTCTGTCTTTGTATACTAGTGCAGTTATAGTAATAGTAATATACTGTACATCAAGTATTTCTATCATGTTCTATGCAACTCTAATTATCAATAATGATTCATAAAAGCATACTGTAGTACTCTATAAAGTCCATCTACAGTATTTGTAACAATCATTTTGCATTACTGCATTGTACAAATTTAGTTTAGGGTAAAATGTGTTAAAGTGCTAAAAGCACACACTTTCGGATAGGCCTTACATTACACACACCTACCTTACATTAAAACCTACAATATAAAATATATAACATGTTCCATGTATGATTCAGATTTATGTGCCATGTTATGTTTACCAGACCTTCTCCACCATTTACAGTGTGGAAGTCTGATGTGTATAATTATGCTGATGCTTACACAAAAGCGTCTGTAATTTGTCTGAGCCAAAATTAACTCTTGGTAGTCCTGCAATGGAGTACTTCTTACCAGGTGGTCAGTCCAGCTGTTAGGGATCTCAGGTCGACCTTTGTCACGAAGAACACTGTCCTTCATACTCTCCACGCAAGGGTGTTCCCTCAGCTTTCCAAATGGGGGCTCATACTCTTTCACCTCTGTATGAAAACACACACACAGGCAGAAATACATTTTTTTACTTTGGGTCCTGGAATGTGGGTATAATATTATACAAAAGTTGTAAAGGATAACTTCTTTATAGCAAAATATTACAGAAATGTAATGATGATAAATATACGCAAATAGGCAAACAAGATCTATCGAAAGTTGAAAAAGAATGTCCAAACCAGTTGCGAGAGTTGTTGCCATTTTGCCTAGATACATTTAATTTGGCATAACACATTCTATTCTATTCAACGCTAACCAAAAAGCAAGCCAAAGTATACACATACACAGTACACATACAGTAAACTTTTGTGCTCTCCACCCCTCAGGCCTGAGATAATTATATCACTCAACAAGCTAGCTTGTGACTTTAAATAGAATCCCAGTGGAACAAACATCACAAACACACAATAAAGGAGTGTGTGTTGCTGACAGCATGGCTGAGGGGTCTTGCTGAAGAGAAACAATCTCTCCCTTGCATTCTCTTTTCTTTTTACCTGTAGCACTGATGGGACAAAGTGAATTACCTCACCAAAACCTGCTTTATGTAACGGCATCTAAAGTGCTTGTGAAAATATGACTTGTTTCAAAGCATTGGCATGGAAGACGCAGTGTTCAAAACAGAATTGTTTCCCAGCACTATTTGTCTTTACATTTATTTAATCTTTCCTCATGTGAACAACAAATCCAAGAGAATAACAGATTGACAGGGATTGTCCTGACTATAAAGGAGACATATTTCAAAACATGACCCAACACTGTTTCCTCAGAAAATATACAACGTTGTATGCTAACTGTTCTATGCTAACTGCTAGTAGCTACAGCATCTATTCAAAACGTACAATCCTTGATGGTGTTTACAGCACTTCCAGCATCATCACCACCCCAGCTAACTTTGCAGGGAGAGAAATTGCATGCAGACGAAAAGGAAGATCTAGAGCAGTGGTTTTCAAACTGTGGGACCCATAGGTGGGTCACTGAGAGGGAGTGAGTGGGTCGCGAAAATTGCAGGTGGCCATTGAATGAATGAAGAATATCAAAGGCTTCCGTGGTTTACTATCATGTTGTTCCACCTGATTGGTCATGAGTTTGGAGCGCTCTGCTAAAAAAAAATGGCGCGCACACACACACACACACACACACACACACACACACACACTTCACAGCTCTATGAGAGCTGTGAAGTAGTATGTAGTGCGAGACATTCAGTGCTGAGGTGTGGGAACTACGGGTATGCGCACAAACGTTTCTCTAAAACTGGTTTAAACCGCAAGGCAATTCCAGGCTCAAACTGAGAAGGGTGCTTTACTGATCAGCAATTATTAAATACTAGGAGGTTGATCTGCACTTCAGTTCTAAGAAATGGCAGAAGTCTCCACTTAGGAGAGGCTCAATGGAAGCCAAAACATAATCTTCGATATTCACTGCACAGGCATAGAGACTTATTTTTACCCCAGGGGTAAATATGTTGCTTTAGTAATAAATCTTAAATACAATTCCATGCATTGGACAATAGAAACACAGACAGATTATGTTTTTTTTTTTCCTCTCTCGCTGGTTTGGATGCAGTATAATAACAGCATTCCATCTCACAAACAGTTGCGAAACCATGTTTATACGTTCCTTCCCAAACAATGGGTCCCAAAATATATGCGAATCACACCACATGCGGCTGATTCACCCTGTAAACAAAAGTGGTGTTGTGCAAAATGGAAAGACTGTTAAACAGCCCTAAGTGGAAATAATGTATTTATAGGTAGAAAACATTCAAATTAAAACTATAAAATAACAGAAGGTTGCTGACAAGGCTGCACACGGGAAGCAATGTTTGCTGTGCTTTGCAGAAGTCACATGCTACATATATTGACAGGAAATGAGAAACTCGTGCTGTGGCTCTTACCACATTCATCTGACATTGTGATGAGAAAAATCCGTGCTAGCACATATGTAGTTTGTAGTCTTTTTTCATTCGGCGTGGGTTGTCAGGAAAAACCTTGAGCACCACCTGGGGATTTTGCAGCCAGGAAAAATTCAGTTCCAGGCTATTTTAGCTACGATAGCCGAATAGCACAACCGCTGCTGAAAGCAGCGGAAAGTGGATGTTTCTTTTCTACATGTATCTTTGCAGTGACTGACTGCATGGTTGTTAAAGGCACTGACGTTTTACACGTCTATATTCTCATATGTAGAAAAGTACATTAAAGACAGCTTGTCTGCGACATCAGCACGGCAAACTGTCCTCCCCAGCCTCCCCTGGTGCTTGTGATTAAGAAGTGGTGACTCCAACACTTGTTTTGTGTTGCTCACACGTTGTTAACGTCCTTACCCACAGCTCAACAGATGCACAAATTCATGCACACACACACACAGAGGAAATACACATCTGCATCGTACACACACAGTACACACACATCTGCATCGTACAAGCATAGTACACACACAGTACACACACATGGGCTTACACAGAGATACACTGTGTAAGCCCACAGATAAACCAAACACATACACGCCATAGAACAGCTGGTCTAACCTCACCTCAAGATTGATGGCTATCCCAGCAACACATCCCACAACACACACACGCACACACACACTTACTTAACCCTACCCACCCGGGAAATGCCCTACCATCCTTCCCAACTCCTATTTCTGGCCCGCCTAAATGATATAGAAGGGGCATTTTAACATAACACATGGCCGTTTTGGATTCAGTACATCTGGCTTTGTTTGCCTCTCTATGTCCCAGGGTTTTCTCTCTCTTCCTCTCTCCTGTTTTCCCCCTCTTTCTTTGTGTTCTTTATCTCTTATCCGTCCTTTCTTCATTTCCTCTCTTCCTCTCCTGTATGTTTTATCTTTCATTGTCTTCTCTCTCTCTCTCTCTCTCTCTCTCTCTCTCTCTCTCTCTCTCTCTAGTTTCTCTTTTCTCTCTCCCCCAATCTCTCTCCATTTTTCTCTTCACTCTCTCTCACCTCTCTGCCCTCTCCCCCCCACCTCTCTCACATAGAGAGAGCACTGTGGTGGTACTGTGGGTGACAGACGGCTGAGCTCCCCTCGAGCGGTGGGTCTCTGCTCAGACGGGCACTGGGACAGCACGGCTGCCTGCCCACCACACACACACACACCCACGCGCACACGCACACACACACACTAACTACTGCAGTACCCATCAGACAGCTGTCTCTCTCCCGCTGATACACTCAAACACACAGGTGTTAGTTGTGCCCCCGTCGTCGTGACAACACATGGAGACACGTCAGTTAGTGAGCGTGTGTGTTGCTGTACACTGGTGCACCCATGCGTGTGTCTCGGTGCGTGGGTTGGGTGGGTGTGAGTGTATCAGAGTTCCTTCCCTCCCTCTCTCTCTCTGTCCCCCGGCACGTGTTTTAATGTGCGATGAGAGCCTGTTCGACGCTGCTGTCTGTGAACACATCTGTTTCACTGTCGGGACTGGAGGGGGAGGGGGCGGGACTTCCGCCGGCAGTTTGTCTGCTCCTGCGGGGGGAGGTTTTGTTACCGTCGGCGAGTTAGCGCGTTTCATGTTTTGTCTAGGTACGGCGTTGACGTGGGAGGCAGGCCAGCCTACAAATGCCTCCTACGGTTTCTGCCGTCTTAATGGCCTACAAACGTCAGCCCTCTCAGGAGGCGCTCAAAGTCTCTGCCTTGTGAGAGAGAGAGAGAGAGAGAGAGAGAGAGAGAGAGAGAGAGAGAGAGACAGACAGACTAGAACGTAAAGGGATACACATGCAGCGCAGACTAAAAGGGAAGCACAGCATGGAGAATCCCAGCTGTTTCTCACTGTCCGACTACATTCTGATGCAGGGGTGGGAACGGTGGCCTCCCCTTCAATTCCCCTCTCTCACTAAACCCACGCTACAGGCTGGCCTCTCCTAGCCATCTGACTGCAGCGCCTCCGGCACGAGTGAGACGGGATGTTTTCCCAGTAATTTACTGCTCCCTAGCCTACCTAAAGGTAGGAGAGAGAGGGGGGGAGGGGAGGGTAGAGCAAGAGACAGAAAGAAAAGAGAAAAAGGGAGAGGAAGTAAGAGAGAAGAGACAAAAAGACAAAAAAAAACTAAGATAAAATAAATAAGGGTTTAGAGTTTTTTAAAATATTTTTACAATTCAGGGCCTATAGGTTTTAAAGGTATAACTCTGGCCTTGTGGTGGACAGCCGAGCTACAAAGACGTTTTGGTTTAAACCTCTGAGAGTGTACACTGAGTGGCAGCCACTCCTCTCTACTCCTCCCCGGGCAGTACTCACAGACCTCATGCTCGTTCAAGCAAGGCTGCGTGTCACCGAACATAAACGGTATAGACTATGTGTGGTTGGAAATGTGGGGTTATGGGGCTATTGTACCACGTTGGAAGGTTTTTCTCTTGGTTGGTTCTGGCTGGCTGGAGTGTCCAAAACAGACTGAATGAATGTGTATATAATCTTGAAATCTTTGCAAGGAATTAAACATAAGACATTTATACATGAAGAGTTCAGATGCAAAAACCTCTAAGTCATTGTTTTTAAATTGGGAATATTACAATAATTAGTTACATTTTTGGAAGATTTTACTTTTTATTCAATGACAATCAACCTTTTAGTTGTAATAAAGGTGAAAGTAGTGAACCCAATGATATAAATCTAATAAATAATGCTGTTTATAATTGCTAATTGCTACGTTTTTTCCAAATGGACTTCATATACTACTATTACTTGAAACACTAGCAATGACAGTGACTGGGGTAGCTAAGATAAATGTATATATTCAGCATCTGAATATGTCTTCTGTTTAGTTTAGAAGCCTTGGTCCTTTTGAATTTGTCTTAAAGCAGGCAACTTTTCTCTCCAAACTAAATTCAAGAACGGTGTGTATTGACACAGTTCTCTCAGGAAAACAGGAAACAGACTATTTTCTTTTCTGAGGTGTACCCCTCAGGGCACATAATCTTTTGGGGTTGCGGGTCGGCCATGTTTCTCCTCCGAGACACACTTGGGCAGTGTCACCGCAGCTATACAGTTCATGGGGGCCACAGGGGGTACGAAAACAGGAAATAGCCTAACTGCAACCGGTCAGGACCACAACCAGTGTTCAGTCACTGACACAATAGACCGGTCGCAGCAACAACTCGGGCCACAGAGACACTGGGGGAAGTGAAAACAAATGGCTTGGTGTTGACATGAAAACTGCCCTTTGGTTTGCTTTTGGATAATCACCCACTCCTATTATACGCACATATCCTGGCCTTGTGCTTTCTGCAGGACGACAAACAGGAACGCATTTATTTAAGCGAGGCGTGGACCCTGAGACCTCCAGAAGATGGATTGTGTGTGTGACACCTTTACGTTTCATTCCCACAGTGATTAATGGAGTAGAGGTGACTCGCATATAAGTCCTGTCAGAGAAGCCACATATCTGCCAACAGCCATGCTGATAAAAGTGCTGTGTTTATCAGAAAAGTGGTCGGTGCACTGTTATTCCTGAGAGGTCAAACAGGGGCTCGTTACTAGTATTTCTTGGGCTATTTACTCAGGATGAAGGAGGAATTTCAGGAATCTGTACTTCTAATGATTTGCTTTGATGCTAATGGCCCTGCCTGCTCTCTATTTGCCAAGAACAGTGTTCACCTCCATGATTGACATGCATGCACTTTGCACAGTAGCCCGCTCGCGCTATGCAATGTAATTGGCCATAATGTCAGGGATTGATACTAACAGGCAGCAAAAGATTACACCAGCATTAACTTTCAAAGATGTGGACAGCGGGTAATGATTTGCTTCTTATACTCCACGGTCTTGTTCATATTCCCATCCCACTTGAGTTCTTAGTATTCGTAATATGTCGTCATGCTTTAAGTCCATACTTATAAGGGCTTACCTCCAATGGCACTGCATCTGGAGGTGATTTCCCACAGTACCAGAGCCATGGAGTAAACATCGGCTTGTTTGAAGGATTCAATGTTTTCTAAGTTGATTCTGGACTCCAAAACCTCTGGGGCCATATATCTGGCTGTGCCCACCTGAAACAGCATAAAAAGAGACATTAGCCAGTTTAAGTAAATGTAACTCCACATTTATATTACAAGATTAGTTAGTGATGTTGGATGGAAAGTATCTTTCTCCAAAAAGTAATCTAAGCAATTTTTTTGTTTGAATCACTATTTTTCATTTGATATAAAATTTATTTTAAATGGTTTTCCTGAACCACATATTGAACATGCGGTCTATCGTGAAGAAATAACATAAAAACCTGGAAAAACCCATATTTAGGTGCCAGTTTTCATAACACAAACAAAAACATTTAGGTATTAGCTGATTGTTTTCAAAAGAAGTTATACTCACAGGGAAAATCTTAAAAAAACATTTATCTCAACTACAGTTAAGCAATACTGATTGCATAATGTAATATGATGGTTCTTTAGTTAGACCATCAAAATGTTTAGTAGATTATTTTAAAGAGTAAATAATCATGACCAGCCTATGCTATTTACCAACATTTGGGAATGTCTGGCATTCATTTCCCACTGTGGTATCATCTCATTATAATGATTTTAATCAAAACTTTCCAGATGTATATTATAATTCAATAAAGAAAGAATGCTCAAAGCTAATTTAGTCTCGTTACATAATTGCCACCTTGAAAAATGTTATGGCTTGGTCTTTCTGCATTGCGATGCAGTAGGTGTGCTCGTAATGATTTTTTTTATAAGAGTCTAGAAAGTCTCTGGCCTATTACCCCACGTAATAGCAACATGAAGAATCAATCAAATGTGTTTGTCTGACGGCTGTAATGGAATGACACATAAAGAACACTTTTAGCACAATCTATCTAAAGCCAGGAGGCCGTCTGTGTCATCAAAGCATGGTGTGTCCCTGGCTGACACCATCTGCCCTTCTCATTAAACAATAACTACAATTCTTAGTCTTCTTATTCTCCTAAAAACAGAGGACAATATGCAGGATAAAATATAAAAGCATTTAAAGGACTCTTTGGCTTAATAATTTCTTTTTTTTTATCTGGGGCCTCAGTACTGAGTAGAATAACAGCAAAAATATTAAAAAAAAAAATTTTAATTGCCCTTGTGGTTGAAACAACAAAAACATTAAAGCCTGCATGTCCCTCCCACACCTGACCTGTCGCTCATTCCTCTGCACCCCGCCCCCTACAGCCTGTGGTTTTCCTGTGCACCTGTATTGCTTAAAGAGCAACGTGGGCTTCACCAGAGCTCAGGTGAACCACAGGTGCACTGCCTTACCTGCCCGCTGTTTGCCAGTTCATCCACAGACAGCGAGTTGTCCAAGCGGAGGCCCAGCCCAAAGTCACACAGGCAGCAAGTCAGGTCGCTCTTCACCAGGATGTTGGAGCTCTTGATGTCCCGGTGCACGATGGGAACCTTGTAGCGTCCGTAGGGGGTGTGGTCGCTGTGGAGGTGGGCCACGCCGCGTGCCAGGGACCCGCCTAAGAGCCACAGGTCCTGCCAGTTTATGACGTGGCAGGTCAGGTACTCCTGAAGGTTCCCTCGGGGCTGGTAAGCCGTGATCAGCCAGTACTGCTTCTGCACCTTGCGCTCCTCGGCCGTCAGGAAGAGGAGAACGTTCTCGTGCCGCAGGTCCGCGTCCGAGAAGATGTCCTTCTCGTTCTTCCAGGAGGCGTACTCCTCGTCCGGGAAGATCTTGACCGCCACCGTCTCGAAAGCCTGCTGGCCGGCCGTACAGGGGCCCTGCTTCAGCTTGGCTTTGTAGACCTCAGCGAAGCGCCCCTTGCCCACCTGGCCGTCCAGCTCGATGGGCAGGAGCTCCGTGTTGTGGTTGAGGTTGTTGGCGTGCGTGGAGCTGCTGTCGGAGCCCTCGTCGTCCGTCATGATGGCCCGGTGGTCGCTGAAGTCCAGCGGGCGGCCCTTGTTGCCGTGGTGGCGCTGGTGGTACACCCGGTAGCAGTAGAAGGAGGCAATGACGAACATAGCCAGCACCAGCAGAGGAACCAGACTCACCAGGATCACAGACATCACCTGGGAATCTGAGAAACCATCAAGAAGGTTGACTGGACGCTAGAGATGCACCGATTGACCGGACACCAATTGGAATCGGCCGGTTTTGCTCTGAAACCCGCGATCGGCAACTGGCCGGTTTTTCAAAACATTTCGGCCGGTCTGTGTTCCGGTAGCCTAACACATTTGTGTGGAAATTAAAATGTGTGTCCAAAATAGATGTCAAGTCGTAGGTGAGCTTCTCAGTAAATAAATTTTTATACAGAGAATACACACTTTGAGCGTCAATATCTAGCAAGTAAAACAGAGCAAAACCATTTGCATAGTAGCCTATTGTTATAGAAAAAAATAAGTTACGTGTCTTATTTGTAAACACCTCGTGTTTTTTGTCTTTCCATGCAAGGCTTTTACTGTGAAGGCTACCTTCTGTGGCCTATAGCAGATTTGTATAATACCTTTGTTATTTTGTGTAGGCTAGCTGTTTTGGCTGATTTTTATTGTATAATGTGAATATAGGCTATTCATTTTATTGAGAATTAATTAGTTGAGTAGGCCTACTCTGTCTGAACTAGGCATATATGACCATGTATGACCACGGGGACCACAAGCATGACAAATGGTCCGTGCCCCTCACCACAGAGCGAACCACCTCTTAATTACACATATTGTGCTTATGAAACTACACGTGTCAATCTTAAAGGTATTTATAAAACATCGTATTTTCGATGTCTGAACAAACAACCATGAAATCGGCAGTGGTCCCTGTTTGTGACCATGGTCACAGGACAGACCACAGATTTGGCTACAACCCCCTCTCCTCTGTTTGGATGACTCGCAGGTGGCGACGCAGGGTGTAGACTATCCTACTGGTGGCGACAGTTCGATTACACATGGCTCGAAGATTAAAAGATTTGGGCAGTTAAATTAAACTATTTCTTTCTGTGTCTCCTCGCTGCTCCATGCACCATCCTGTTAAACGGACGCTGCCTTATAAAAATTTAAACACGTGACAAACTAGCGTTGGCGATTAAGGGACCGTCAACAAATTCCAATGACGGCGAGCGCTGTCTTAAAACGTGAGTACATTTAAAATCTGCATCTAAATGACCGAGCTGTACAAAAAAATTGGAATCGGTGAAAACCGGCCGGTCAGGCTTGACAAAAACCGGTATCGGAATCGGTCAGGCAAAAAGTGCAATCGGTGCATCCCTACTGGACGCTCTTATCCAAAGAGACTTACAATTAGTACGTTTGTCAATATGAGTCGTACGTCAGTTAGAATAATGACATCAGCACAGCAGGGCTAACATATAGCTAACGTGTTATATTACATACATACGTACCAGTACAGGCTAGTGTTTAGGCTCCACTTCCAACCTGAAAGATTGCGAATTCATTCACAGACATGTCTGGTCTAACTGTAATTGTACTCACTTTATGTCGCTTGGGATTAAAGTGTCGGTTAAATGACCTAATTGTCATGAACATTTCATAATGTACGTTACATATCAAAAGAGATACAAAGAGAAAATGACAGCAGGAAGAAGCTGTTATTTTGAGGGGGATGTTTCCTTTTAAAAAATGCACACAACCCTTCATTGCTGCAACGGTATAAAATACTTGCGGTCTACACATTATGTGTATCAGTGATCTGTGATAGTGCATGTAGAATTTTTCACAGTCCTCTGGTAAAGTCAGACAGTCATGAGGTGAAGTTATAAATACAACTACAAGGTGTTTATGAATGAATGGAACAATAGTTCACAGTTGTACAGTTAGCTAATGGAATAGCTGGATTTACAGTAGTGTTCTGATTAGCAGGCATTGGCAATGTGTAATTATATTGTGATGCCTGATAATCAGAACTACATCAAAGAATCTTTTTAGGTGCAAATCGTGGCGAACGTTTGTGATGAACATGTTTGCTTTAAACATGAATATTTATTAGTGTAAACATTCCAAAAATATTAGATTTAAACAGTCACCCTTCGCCCAGCTTCAACGTGTGTTCGCCGAGAACTACCTCCTCAAACCGTTTGCTTTTGTTCGCAAACGTTCGCGGCAAACACAATGCAAACGTAAAACTGTTTAAATATGTTTGCAAATGTTCACAAACGTTTGCCAATTCTGAACGCATCTTGGTTAGGATAATCATAAAGTCATATTCTCAACAAAGCGAATGAACTGTGTCCTTCCCTAAGGAATGTCTATATGCTTCAGGAAGCTAAAGTTAGCGCCTGGCCTGCGAACGCAGCCTGCTCCAAACCGTGACCCACTCAACCACATCTTGTGTCTTTTATTGCTTAGGTCTGTTTCGTTTATTTTAGGAGGTGGCATATGTCTGTGAGGTTTGTTAACCAGTGAAGCAGTTTATCCTTATGTTGTGTTTATATTGCTATTTCTGATGCAGAAAAAAGGAACAATAAAAAAAGTCTCAAGACAAAACAGGTTGCATCAGAGACCCTAGATTGTATGGGCCTGATAAGTTGCATGTGAATCATTAAGTCTTGTCTAGTCACCCCGTCATAAATGGTCTGGCAGATTTTCCACTTGAATTGTTTTCAGACATTTTGTGACTTGGTTTTTTCAACAACAGAATGTACTGTTTAATTGAACAACATTAAGCGATATGATATAAAATAATCAATATAAAACAAATGAAAAACTAAACGTTAACTTCATATTCCACACGCATTAAGTGCATACATTGAAAAAAGCAACAGCTACAGTACAAAACAGCACTGATAAAAGTAGCACTAGAAAAAACCCACTAGCAAATATTCTGAAGCATGGAATGGAGAAAGATAACAAGTATATTTTTGTAAAGCAGTGGCGGAAGAAATAAGGAAGGACAAGGGCATTATAAACTGTAGGACATTCAAGCAGTAACCTGTCGAGCCCTTGAGTTCTCTCTCATTTTATTTTCTTCTAGACAGGAAACCGCATGTCTGAAATTCTCAGTGTGGCCCCAGCCAGGTTGTTTTAGTTTTCGCAGAGCGAGAGGCAATCTCTCACAACAACACTGTTGCTCTGCCTCCCTGTCTCGCTCTGACATCCCACTTAGAGCTGTGTAAATCGTTGTCGTCGGGTGAAAGCCTCATATCTCCAAATGACCAATAGCCAGTGTTTATAAGGTCTTTTTGGAATCCGCAAAGACCTTAGGTTTCTCAAAACCTAGTCACACAAGATCTAGGAAACTCTAAATAATATGAAGTGTCACTTTTTACAGTAGGATAGATACAGTATATAGAGAAACTATAGTATACTGTCATTTTCTATAGAACAACTTAATCCATTCTTTTCTGAACAATTTCTTGCATACAATTGAATGATGTGTTTCTAATGTTAGCAGGTTGCAACAGTGGTTGTTGTTGTAAACATACTTGACAACAACTTGTGCCCTTTATGTGCTTTTAATAGTTTTTGGTTTCTCACCTGACATTTGTTCCTGTATCCTAACTATGTCGAGGTTTAAATAACGAAATGTTAAGGCAGCGAGCATATTTCCAGGGAAGGAAACACATTTCCATGACGTAATTTCTCCCGCAACAGATGCTTTCAATTTGGGTCTCTGTGGAGCGCCAGTTCTCGGACATATACCTTGTTGTTTTTGCCCGGGTGCTGTTGTCAAAATACATCTTGATTCCAGAGACAATATCGTAAATGGAGTCTACAAGCCAAGAAGCCGCAAAAAAAAGTGAAGGGCTGTTTGTAATCACGTATGTGGAGAGCGAATTACGGCGTACACGTGTTAGTGTTTATGCGTGACACCTTACATGACATGTCTGCAGGAAGTGCGTTGCAATATGAGGTCGGGTCGTGATGACGACACGCCCGTGTTATGTTGCACAGATGTTATGGCGGGTAAATTATGAGACGCAAACTGACTGGTGGTGACGCATGCTAAAACACAACCATCGAGAGAGAGTAATTGTCAAGGCATCCCTGACATAGCCACACAGGATTTTTTCATGGTTTGGGCATGTAGAAACATTAGAGGGTGTCCATAAATTTCTAACCCCACTGGTGGCACTAAATATACACCTAATGACTCATTAATTTCATTTATAACAGACGGCAGTACTAATACTACTCTCCCTTGAGATAGCAGTGTATAATTTTACCTCTGTGAAGTTAGCACCCCATACGATGAAAATGTGAATAACAGTGTTTAAATTTGTTGGTGCATCATCTTTACATGTTTGTGCATGTTTTGTTATTATTGGAGGTTTTATAGAAGTTCTAATGTGATTGGATGGTCCTCAACCCTGTGTTTGTTAATTTTATCATCCATTTACACTCAGGAGATGGCAACGTTAATCGTGGAAACCAAAGAAAATGTTTTAATTTATTTACAAACTTTCACAATCAACTTTCTGTTGTCAAACTTTCACAATCAAACTGTAAATAAAATAAAAAGATTACGGCGCTTGGACCCGACCAACCTGATTTACATATTTCAACAGAAGACAAGTTATTGAGGATGAGGTTACACACGGAGCTGGCTAGCACTTTTGTTTGACTGAGTCCATCATCTGTGTTACGCTCATAGGTGTAGGCTCCTTGAAATAAGCTATGTTTTTGTTAACTGCGTTGCAACAACTGATGGTGTCTAGCGGGGGAAATGAATTACCCCCTGCCGTCCTAAAGGGGGTGCCAACTTCACTTCAGAGATTGTGGGTTAACTTAACACATGATCATCACTTACAGGGTGTGAAGTGCACCTCCTCGTTGCACTCGTCCTCCGAGCAGGAACAGATGAAGAACTGAGAGCCCATTCCGGTCCTTTCCGTCATCTGACACTTGCTGTTGTTGTAATCGTCCAGCATCAGGCCGTGCAGGTTGTGGGCCGGGTTGTGGCAGATTGTATCCATGGTGACGTTGTCGTCCTTTTTCCTCCTGAACGCAGCGGAGCACAGAATTTCAGGTGAAGTCTTATTTGTGTTTTTGGTCATTATTTCTCAGTTCCCCTTTTCATGATCTGTTGTGTAATAAAGCGATTATAGCTGTGGAAATAATACAATTTAAAAGTTGCACTGTGTGGCATGCCGTGAGGAATCAAACTGGGAAACTGGTCTCATTAGAGAAACAACAGTGTCAGCAACATGGAAATCATTTCAATAAAGGTTGCACTTACAAACAGGGTGATTTTGCAATACTGACACACACACATAAGGTAAGAGGTAAGAAGCGGTAAGAACAACACTGCAGCTAATGATATGCATCATTAAAATGGGGTCCGGAAATGAGCTCTCCTGCAGGGCACTGTTGACATGGATGTGTTGACATGAAAGACAAATTCAAACACAAAGAGGTGTGAACATCCATATACCATTAGCTTTCTGCTATTATAAGCGCAAATCAGATCAAGCCATATTGCTAATTTAATGAGAAAAGGTAACTCTGCCTTAAGCATTTAACACCTGCATAAATCAGCGTTACGGTAATTTTCATTTTCTCATTTCAACTAGAATTTGAATATAATAATAATAATAATAATAATAATAATAATAATAATAATGAAGCATAAGTAAGGTGTCAGGTCTCTACAAAGTCAAGCGATTACAAAATTGCTTGTAAATGATACCGTAGCCTACAATGTTTTATGGGCAAGTGCCCAAGGGTTCTGATACCTTTGTGGGTCTATAAATGGTCTATTCTGTTATTAGTGCTATGATGTCTATTACTGAAAAAATGATGTGCAGGTGGGTATCTCTGAAATGTTTGCATGCCATGCTATTTCACTGCACAATGTGCAGTATTGCTTACATTTATTAAATGTCAGTTATGAGATATGACATCCCTTTATAAGAGGTATTTTGCATCCCTAATAGTATCAAGATACAATTGTATTAATCCTCAAAGGTAAATTCAGGTAATAAAGCAGCAAACGTTAACAGAATTAGTGCAAACAACAACATGATACATAATGTATATTAAGGTACTCATTTAATTCAAGAGGAGAGAATGTCATATGCAATACATTATTTTTATTGTACACTATTTATTTAAAAACACAGTTAGCTTTATGGCTACATATTTTGCATCCCTCGTATTACCACATACGTTTTACTTGAAGAGGAAAGGAAACATTAATACAAATGTTTCCATACAAATGTACCATATTACATTGTATACTCAAGATCACAACTTGCACATCGCCATTATAAATGGCTAATGTGCAACCCAACGCTACAACATATAGCTTCCAATAACCCATGTGTGGTTAGGACACGTGACTCACCATATACTAACACAGACATCGTCCAAATCGGGGCAGATGGCGGTGATCTCACAGTGAGCCTCACAGCTCCCCTTGCCAGTGCAGCTGGTTGCTCTCACGTCGCAGAACTTGCAAAGCTTCTTCAGCCTCATCATGCTCAGGTTAGCCACTGGATGCAGGAGAGGGTCAGACCACATATATTTTAATAATAACAAACATGGAGCATTGCAATGCATTTAATTGGAACGCTTCCGGGAGCGTGTCACTAACGGCATGTTGCTGTGGAGGCTGACTGTAGGCAGCGCCCAGACAGCTAGATCTACCACGCATGGCCTGAAACAAAGTAAATTTACCCCAAATCTGTTTGCTGCAGAAATACCGTTGTGGCCTGAGATTGATCGTAGCAGAGCCATGGAAAGAGAGAGTTACGCCAACGGAAGTTCGACATTTTCAACGGTCACATGGTTCATAGAGAGGCAAAACCTATGGCAAAAACGTTCCAGGAAGTGCTTGGTGGGCAATTTGAATATATATATTTATATAAACAAATATATAACTTCAGTTTTTGGTAATTCATAGTCAATAAATACACAGATTTACATTTAAAACATAATTTATAGGGTACTTTTAGTATTTTCGGCTAACTTCCGGGAACTCTTTTGGGGCTCCACGATCCGCAATTGCTGTAAAAAAAAACGGTCCTTTGGATTGAACGGAGATGATGCGACTCTCTCTTTAAATGGCTCTGAATCGTAGGTACTTGGCAATTAATGTAATATAATCAAAATACGCCCCCGGAGAGAAATAACGGGCAAAATGTTGAAATCCGTGGACCTCCCCATTGACCCTCTGTTATTCCAGTCTCTCTGGCGAGACACATTCACACATGAGCTGGACCTATATGTGAAGCCTGTAATCGTGTTCAAACAATCAGTGAAAGAAGAGACTGGGAGGAACGCAATCAAAATACTCTCCAGGGATTTCAAGTCAATGGGAATATGAAGAAGGCTGGTGTCTTCTATGTATGATCAAAGGATGGCTTTTCAAATGGAAAACAGAGCACTTCAAAGCATTATTGAACATGCCTATGTAGTGAGTGAAAGACCAATCTGCTTTGTCAGTCCAGTCAATTATTTGCTAGGAACAAAAGGCTTTCACCTCTCAGCTTTGACCTGGCTACTAGCGACAGGGTGTTAGTGGTAGACAGGGATATTAGTCTAATAGCATCCTGGCAGGATAGCCTGTTCTTAGGACTCCTAGCAAAAAGATTGTGGGTTTGATCACCAACGTGCATCTTCTGCCAGAAGCCTATGGGCCGATTCATGGTATACGCAAGCTACATAGAGATGAACGCATAGAGCTAGGGAAGGAGGGTCTGACACGTACTCGCTTAGCAAAATGTGTTGTCCTCATTTTTGTAACGCATCGCAAGCCTGCCATTTCATCTGAAAAGGTTCAGCACACCAGTTGTTCTCATATGTGCTGAAAATACACACGTAGGGGTAGCCCTTGTGAGTGCGTTCAGCTATGCTTAGCTTGCATCAGCCCTTAAGGCCCAGGCATACTATCCACGTCCATGCACTGTGCGCGTGACGGAAATATCGTCACACATACAGTTTGCACGGACTGTCCGCGCACCAAAACATGTTCTAGCGCTCGTCCGTGTTGCGCGTGTCCACGCATTTGGAATTATGCAGGGGCCTTTAGGCATACTAACAAACATGTGACCTCGCGCAACGCGGACAAGCACTCAGGCTTTTCCAAGCATGCTTTACGCAGGCGTGTCTTTCTGTATACAAAATAAAAAACTTTGGAATTAGAGACATCGATTAATAAAATTTTTACGTGCACATATTGTTTCCTGTGAAAAAACATTGGTATAACTAAGATACTCCCTGGAAATATTCGCTGGAAATAATAATAATGTTTTATACACATATAATACTAACTTATGAACTTAGTAGGACATCCTATTGTCATTTGTAGTGGGCTTCATAAATGGGCCTTGCAACTTGTCGCACATGTGGTCAACGCGCACATGTCAATATTTGGAGGTGCGTGGAAAGTCTACCGTCCTGTATGAGTGACGATATTTACGTCACAAGCACAGTATGCGGACCTCTGCTTTCTTCGGACGACGAAAGTATGCCTGGGCCTTAATTAACCCCTACCTGCTTTCTTCACTATTAAAGTCGCTTTGGATAAAAAAATGGCGGCTAAATTACCTGACTGTATGTGTTGTGTTCATAACATAAGGTACATTGTCCAATGGGTGCTGTGACTTAAAAAAAAAAGAAGCTAATTATGCTCAAGTAGAAAAACATTAAAAAGCAAAATATTCTAAAAGTCTGAGCTGTGCGAAGAACAAGCACATCCCCACAGGTCTTGTTGAGGCTTGACTTTGCCGGCAGACAAGCCTACATCAATGAGACAGCCAGGACTGTGTGATGATGAATGCCTGTGGGTTTGATAATCATCTATGGAGACAAGTGTCAGACAGCCAGGGGAAAACAAACAAAGGGAACACGAGTACATCGAGATGGAGAAGTCTCTAATTTGTTGTCTCACTGTCTACTGAGGTGCTTTGACAATTTGGTTTATGAGCGTAAATTTTTTTTTTTATTTATTTTTTTTTTCAAAATAAATTAAGAAGTCACGCTTAGCTGATCTCAACCAGCGGACAGACCAGCTGATCCCTGCTTTACCAGCATTGGCCAAATAGTTCAGGGCGCCTTTATTATGTTGCACCCACCGCCTTCCCCTGCCCCACCTTTTTGTTCTACTGTATATCTGTATTAATCTATCAGCGTCTGTTGTCATGCTTGCTCTGTTAACATAGGTCAACTTTATGAAAAATATGATGAAATCAACTTAAACTTCAATAAAATGTCACTATTAGACTAGTTAGAAATAAGGTTAGAGGTTAAGTAAATAGAATTATGAATCTACTGTATATACTGTATTGAGAAGTCAAGTAAATTTAGGCCCAAACCTTGGTTTATACATCCTTTCTGACACCTGGGAAATGTGTATTTGAGTTATAGCCACATGCCTATTTAGAATTATTATATTTCTAAGGGCAATTAAAGGAATACTGTGTGCACGTACATAAACATAGTTTTTGCACTGAGTACCAGGAAGCCTGAAAGCCTTCTGTTTGGCCCAGGCAGGAGAGAATGACTCCTTTCATTCCCTGCCTTTATACTCCTTCCTGTCTTAAAATCCCCTTGTTTCCTTTCTTCACTCAACATCTCCCCCTTTCTCCATCACCATCTCTGTGGTTTAAATCTCCTCTCCTCTGCCTTCATCTCCAACAGCGCCACAATGCCTTAAAGTGTATTTGAAAAGTGTTGTTTCGGATTGTTATGAAGGAGGAGAGGTCAGTGTTATTGGTTTTATCTACAATAGAAGTGTAGGCTATCATATATATTAATATTCAACTAGTCACATATCTCACAGTTGTTCCAAAGTGAGACATTTAAGGTTCAGGGGGAATTATAACACAATCCAGAAGTTTCCCTTTAAAGTGCATTGCTCTGGGAATTAACAGTGTTTCAGAATTTATAATGTGCCCAAAAAGCAGAAACTGTACTAAATAAAAGAGAAAGACAGACTGTGAGAGAGAAGAAAGGGAAGATAGAGTTTAATGAAGTGTAAATTAGTCTAACAACACACAGAAAACAACTGTAACATGAACTGCTATAACCTACGCTAACGCTAACCTAACGGTAACCTAGGTTTAAAATATAAAAGAATGAAAAGCATGAACCCACCTAAATGCGACAAGTGTCACGCGTTTGTCACATCCACAGGAAAGCATGCAAATATGTGTTTAGCTTTGCTAAAATATGAGGTTACAGTGTGTGGTTAGGGGCATGGGTGATAGCATGGGACTGCTATTTAGCTATAGGCTAATGTCAGGTAACTGATTAAATCACACATAAATGCAATGGTCATACAGTTTAATGTCTTGCAGCTGACTGAAAGATAAGATGTATTTTTTCTTTTGTTTTTGTATTCTTTAGAGCTCAAGCCCACAAAACAGTTTAACACTGTTGCGAACTTCTCACCTCTTTGACCTTTCAAAGGCAAAGCACAACCAATAACTTTACAGCATGAGTTTAATGCAATATTAGAAAAGGACAGACAGAAACTGGAGAAAAAAAAGTGAAACAGCTATAAATAAATATAATAATAGAATGAATAATAATAGAATAAAATGTGCTATTTATTCTCATGCTCTCTAACAAATGCACTGCTCGCAACCATCGCTTATAATGAGTTCTCACTGACTTGAGGAAAATGTGCTATGTGCGTGCGCTCTGGGCCTCCCTGGGACAAAACAAGGTTGGCATCTTTCATTCTGCAAGGCAGGAGTGTGGAGTGAATTCTTGGGAAGCAGAAGCGCAATTTGCAGGTATGAGAAAAGCAGCAAATCTTGGTTACCAATCCAGAGGCCAAGCACTGTTACCGCAGGCCCCTCATTCGGCTATAGAGCAAGGATATTGCAAACGGATATTAGTTTCTGGCCTTGTCTGAGCGGATAGTGATACATTTCTCCAAAACAAAAACACATTAAAAACATTATACTTCGACTCCAGACTATAAACTATTCAAGAGTGCAATTTAAGATATAGCCAGAGGGTGTGGGTTTTGAAGTAAATCAGCAGCGAGGGCCTATACGGCGGTGCACTAGCAAGGTGGTTGTGGAGTAATTATATCATTAGAGCAACTGCTCTCAAAGAGCATGTCATTTAAAGCCACGGAGGCTGGCATTGGAAGGGATGAATTGTAGTAATTGTCACCCAGGGCTATGCATAATTGCATGGAGGGGGAGAGAGGATTAAGAGCAGTCAAAGCCACTTGGTGCCATGCGGACTGGCTCTGAAACAGACCCTGTTCAAAAAGTATCTTCCTTATAGCAATGATAGAATAACACGTTGTCCTTGTGGTTAAACACACATTTTTTTTTATTATTATTATTCTTATGACGGTAGCGGGTTCTGCGGCTACCAGAGGTGATGGACGTGTCAACAGGAAGTAGGCCTAATCTTATCAAAACAAAAACAATACACGCATCTGTGGCAAACTGCAGTGCTGTGCAGTAAGTAACATATATACATATATATATATATATATATATATATATATATATAGTCTAAATCTTACACTCCGACACCTCGTGGACGCTCTGACTACGAACGCTTGAGCGGAGCCCATTGGGTTTTAACGTGTCAGGTTCGCTCTCTACGTTGGGAAACGGGGTTCGCGTCCCGGGTGGAACGGACTTCGTCACACATCTTACAAATTATGTTAACAATGTAGGCCTACAGCGCAACGATACAGTAGCCTAACTATAGCCTAGGTGTATTCTTTGTCGTGCATAATAAATTATGGAAAATTTGCAGTTTGTAGCCGTCATCTGCCATGCACGGTCTTTTAGGCTACTGTGCAACCCACAGATCTGCATTAAAAGTAGGCTAAAACCTTTTTTGCTAAATCGCGTCAAATCACGGCGAAATCCAAACAACAATTCGGTGTTTATAGGTGACTTCAGACAGCGCTTCTTATAGTATTATCTACCGGTATTTCACTCACCCGTCAAGTCCAACAGAACACTGCTAAAGAGTATCGTTCCACACCAAAAATTGAAAAAACGAAGTAGCTCCATTTAAAAGCCCACTATACAAGTCTCTTTCTTATTAATTTACTAAGGAGTTCTTAACAAGAACAAATATCCAAACTCCTCTCTCGTCGGAACTTATAGCATGTCTTAGGTCTGCCTGTTGCTCACATGCGACTC
This sequence comes from Speoplatyrhinus poulsoni, assembly GCA_025447795.1. Classification (NCBI taxonomy): domain Eukaryota; kingdom Metazoa; phylum Chordata; class Actinopteri; order Percopsiformes; family Amblyopsidae; genus Speoplatyrhinus; species Speoplatyrhinus poulsoni. Next base: position 24,227 of record JAOEGT010005141.1, read on the forward strand.
TCGCTCCATGTGTACTGTATATAAACTAAATAAATAGAATAGGCACAACTTGCAGTCTACATGACTGACTCACTGTGCGCTACTCATGAAACAGGAAATCTCCAGAAGGGGTTGGACAGTTTTTTTCTTCAGTGGCTCATTGAGTCTTGCACCCTGTTATTAAGCAGACACAAACGCCACAGCGAGACATGAACTGGCATGCCCTAAAATAAGTCGACGAGAACCACAACTTATGGGATGTAAAGTAAAGCATGTGTACATACGACACGCCCATAAAACTGATCACTTCTCTGCAGTAGGCTAAAACCGTTTGATGCGTTGTCATGCGTAAAACATGCGTACTAGGGTAGTCAGAGGACAACTGTCACTGTCAGACTGTCAAACGCATAACCAACTTACTTTTTGTGGTTTAAACAACTTTAGGCATATGCATATATTAATGCTGATGTTTTCTATTAGTAGACATGTCTTGACTTTACGGTTTATAAATCACACACAAAAATTTTGAAAAAAAAACTGCTTATCTCGAGTGGTGTGTATTAGCCTACAAGTTAGTGCCACTGTATTGTATTACCCATATTTATTCTTCTATTACTGGGCTTTTCTAACACGTTTATGCTTTGCGTGCTCGGTCTATGATGTCAGTTTTTAGACGCTCTGACCCTCTAGCATAGCATACAGCTCACACACTCGTCTAAAGGCGTTCCCTGCCTCTTACACAACGTGTATCTTACACAACACACTGATGTGAAGCAATGTTCTTCCCCCCCTCCCCTCTTTATTTTTTTTATTTTATTTTTATAAGTTTACCACGGATGTCTGTCCGTGTTACGCTTATAGGCGCGTATTTAATTAAGGGTGGATGTACTGTTTGCAGTAGGCATATTGCGCCGATTTAACCGGGGCTGGTAGTAGTAGGCTACGTGTGCTATGAATTCTGTGCTGTAAAATGCGCGCTAAAGCACAATTTGGTGATCGGCTGTGTAATAAACAATAATTCCCTGCTGATCAGCACATGGGATCCAATGGGTTAATATGTAGACATACCGTAGGCCATTCTCTACAGAAATATTGTACCACAACACCCAAACTATTATTTTTAATAATGTTAACTGACCTGCCTACTTCAACAGAAAATACAAAACACACTGGTGTACAGTATTAAAAAAAATTTATGTTGCTTTCTTTGTTAGTTACTTATTAAAAATGTTTTATCTAAAGGTTACTTTGTCACTTTTGCTGTTCAATGTTTTAGGTTCTCTACTTTGCACACATAGAGATATGCGGCAGGCAAACATCCTGAGTGATATTACACTCAATAGCAGATGCCATAAAGGTGCATTCCTGTAACACTTGTTTTGGTAGAGTGGAAAGGCAAACTGAGAGACCCGATGACAAATCTCTGGAGGCATACCTTGAGAAAACACACCGACGGCAAACAACCGCTGCGTGCAGTTAATTAACCAGGAAGCTGTCTTGAGATATAAATCACTCACTCAGCATCCCAGATTGTGTTGTAGCCTATGCGACGTATGACTCTCTCAGACGCTGATGAATCACAGACATAGTAGTGTGATAGGCTCTACACAAATATATGTTGATGCTAACGAACCTCACATTCTGGTCTAGATGTCTAGATGTCTAGATAGATAGATGTCTAGATAGATAGATGTCTAGATGTCTAGCCTGTTCATCCCTAAATGGGTCGTGCATGTAACACCCCCCATCCCCACAACTTGTCGAGGTATGGTTATTTTTTCATATATATGTCTAGTTACTATTGATAATATTAATTG
>JAOEGT010005142.1:0-11254 GCA_025447795.1 Speoplatyrhinus poulsoni
TATATATATATATGTATATATATGTATATATGTATATATATATATATATATATATGTATATATATATGTGTGTGTGTGTGTACACACAAGCACACACGTGCACACACACACACACAACATACACATAATCCATCTCCATTTCCTCCCATCTTGATGTTGCCTATTGTGTCAGGGCAAGTCCTATTCTGCTTCTGCTTTGTATCAGTATTTCTGACAGCATGACTGAATAAGGCAACCTTAGTGTAAACGGGCTAATACGATAGGAACTTAAAACACTCATTCCCAGGATTGTCTTCAGCTTAATAGCCTAGCAGTCAGGTTGCATTGCTTTATGTCTTTTCCAGTGTGTTGCTTTAGTTCTGCAAGTATGGGCAACTCACACAACAGAATGGGTGGGTTTTGGCTGGCAGAAGGACAGTGAAACATGTCTGGCAAATATAAAACTGCTTTGTTGAACAAATTAAAAATACACAAAGTGAAAGTGAAATCTGGAACTATAATTACAATATTGTGTGAGAGAAATCAGAATGTGCAATTTTTATATCAAATTAACTTTAAGCATTTATAAATTCATTAAATAAAGGAAATTACCATTTCCTAGAATCAAAAATGAGTTGACAATGTATTACATTGTACAATTTTCTGGATTACCAAATGGGTTTGTTAAGAACATTTAAGGTCACCACAAAGATGTACTGTAGATTTCAGGAATTATTTTTTCCCGCCTACAAATATATGCTTTTGCACGAAGGCAGCGTGTTTATTTCATGACTAATGTGCTGCTGTCAAGAAGTATGCGGTTGTTGCCCTACCAGTGTTTTCCCCACACTAATAATGAGTTAATGAGAAAACATGACTTAATGTGCTAATGTGTGAACAATGTTTAATGCTGCATAACATTTATTTCTGTGTGCTGCCTCACAACAACAGCTCAAGTGGGTGGGATTACAGTGGATTAAAGTGTAATTACACCATGTTAGCTGGTTAGCAATCTAGACTTTGGCCCAAACATGCGTGCTTCTTGTTGGTTGTGGGTGTGCCAGTTCCCACAATAAATCTGCAAGAACAAAGTTCAGCATTTCGCTGCCTGCCCACACTGTGATTAGCCTTAGCTATTGCCAACCCCCACCACAGCACCATTTGTAGAGTTCACAAGCACACACACACATGCAAGTGACAACAAAATAATGGTGGGAAAATATTTGATATAAAGGAATGAAAACATAGAAAAGGGAAAGGGTTTCTGGCAAAGTTCCTAACCATAATGCTTTTACAAGACCATATTTGTAGATAACACGATACACAATTGCCACCCACACACAGTGACCAGAGAATATTAATACTAATAATAATAATAATAATTATTATTATTATAAAATATGTATATTCTCTATGTGTAAGAAACTCTCAATTGATACATGGCACATTAGCAATGTATGACACCAACAAAATCCAACAACATTTGAATAAAGCAATTCAATAACAATTGCATGAATAAGGTATCCAAGGCCTTTAGGAATTACTACTCACACACAAACACACACAGTGAGTCAACTGTGTAGTTTGTGACACAAAGCCAGGAAATCCAAAGCTGTTTGTATTCATGGGCCCAGTTTGGAGAAAGGTGTCCTGTACCCACACCCCACAACCCCTTGGGTCCTGGCAACAGCCTGCCGAAACCAAATGCATCAAGAACCCCATGCCATTGTGGCAGTCACAAAGGCTGTCATAGAGTACACCGGGACAAAAAGTTGTCCCTCTTCATTCCTCCTATGTTCCCTTGCTTACTGCTTGCTGTGTTGAAAGACAAAAGAGGCAGCTAACGCTCCTTGCAGCAAGGACAGTTTGTCTTGGAGCCATCAGTAAGACGTGAACACAATGCGATTACTCCATAACCTAGGTTCACTGGGCATATAGCTAGCTCCATAACCGTCACATGGGGGAAGCCAACATATAGCTATTGAGCAATGGCAAACATGCTGCTCATAACATCCAACTAGTAAACTATTGTCCGTTAGAGCCACACAGCTCAGCTCCAACACCATCGGTGAGTAAGCTGACGGCGCCAGAGAAGATGAGACAGCATGCAGAGGAACTATAAGAGCCCTGGCATCCTGGTGCCATGACAACAACCTCCTCCTCAACAGCCAGGCTAAGGAGCTGTTAGGGGACTATTAGGGGACTGTTAGGGGCCTATCGGAAGCAGCAGCAAGGCCAGACCACAGCCCATCCACCCCAAAGAGGCTGCTGCAGTGGAGAGAGTCAGCAGCTTCAACACCAGCCAGGACTCAATGTTGGGACAAGATACTCAGGAATTGTAATAAATTACTAGTTACTAGTTAATTACTTTACTTATTACTGGATATTAAATGTAATTAGTTACGTTACTAGTTGCATTATATATTACTTTCAGTTACTACCCTGCCTCGCCCCTTCTGAAAAATGACATCCTGTGTAGCCAGCTCAATTTAGAATTGAATCCTCTTTATTGGAACAATAATGAACCTTAGGAGTCAACAATCAATCAAAGTGAAAACATTTCAGCCTCTCAAACCAGATGATTGACAGGTTGGTTCAATTAGCTTACCCTAAATTTGCTAGGACCAATAATCTTGTTCTTCTAAAGCAGTAATGCAGTATTACTTGGATTAGTAATTGTAATATTATTACTGTTTAGGAAATAGTAATTAGTTACACTTCTAGTTACTGCAAAAATAACTTATATTACAGTAACTAGTTACTAGTAACTAGTTACTGCCCAACACTGCCAGGATGTGACCTGGCCACACCACACCACAGGGGTTTAACAGTGGCTCTTCTTCCTTCCTCAGCTGAGAAGGTCTGGCATGGACACCCCCGGATACTCACCAACCTACATCGAGAGGATGCCAGCTGGAAACATCACCGCCTGGAATATGAGCTGCTCTGCCCTCCATCGCAAGGCTTTGCAGAGGGTGGTGAATACTGCACAGTGCATCACCAGGACTGAGCTGCCAGCCATGCAGGACCTCTAGACCACACCAGAGGTGTAGGACGACTGGCATGAAGTTCACCATGGACCAGAGCCACCCCGGTCTCAAAGTGTCTGCTACCACCAGGCAGGTCCAGAGCAGTGGACAGTTAGTGTATTCACTGTTACTTAATAAAACCGTCTCGTTATACAGTATTACTCTTTAATGGTTTTGTTTCATGTGTATTATGTATATTGTCTCATATATTATCATTACAATTTTACTTTTATGTACGCACCACATATAGGCAAGTATTTTGCTGATTTGTATCAGCAGAGTAAAGTGTGCACTTTGACCCAGGATGTTATCACCATTCATTGCTGCTGCTCTGTACATATATTACATAAATAAACGTGCAAACCGTATTTGCACTGTGATATACATATATATAAACATTTATTGACAAAGTCACAAGTGGCCACGCATTCTGTACAACTGATGTCTGAGTTCCACACCTGTAAGCCATAAACCTTTCTTATTTCAAAAATACATGGAGCTCAGGGTCACACAAATACTGTAGAACAGTAGAAACCGTTTGGAAACAATTCACTAGTGGTGCAATTTTCACTATGGCACATTGGTCACTATGTGTCATCTCATAAGTCTTAAACATGATGGGTTTACAGACCAATTGATTTTCATTGATTTTCATTGGGAGAATAAAACCATTATTATATACAGTATATTTGGTAACCTCCTTCAAGTGGTGCAATAAACACCTGTCAAGTTTAATGCTATGTTTATATGGTGAGCCATTTCTTAGGCGAGCCTTTTATACTGGCCCAAGCATCAACATATTGAATTAGTCATGTAACCTTCAAATTCTACAACAAAGCAACAGTATAGATGGATCATTAACACTTTACAATACACTTCAAAAGGCCTATATATACAGTATATTAGCTAGTGTAAGTAGTAGTAGCTCTTCATATTCAGGTTGAATGGGCAAGACAGGAAACAGTGATTGTGGTATCAGCTCCGTTACAGATCTCATGTCAAGTAACGGTCACAATGACGACTACACATTCCCTTTGCAGTAACACTCAGTCAGTTGAAGTGTGCTGCATTGTGGTCAGGAACAGTAATTGACACGTAGTGGTCTGAGCAGCAGTCAAAGGTCACAGTGCATTACAACATTTTAACATCCAGACAGGAGTCGGGGTGTCCAGTGCATTTAGATTTGTTCTAAAACTCAACGCCGGTATTCTGTATTATGTTACCCTGCATCTCAACCACAAGCTCTCACATTCGTAATAGATATTGATTTAGCATCAGGTATGTCGATAGCAGAGGCACAGCTTAGTCTCGTTCCTCTTTGGACTATAAGAATTGAGGAAACGGGTGTTATGTGTTATTATGTGTAGGGGAACCTACTAACTTCCTTGTCTCTTACCATGAACCCTAAAATAGGACAAATACATAATACATTGACGGTCTAACAACACAGTACACGTACAGTACAACATGGTACATTTGCATTCAAACAGTTCATCAACGGTATGGTCTAACCAACAGCTTGAAGGTGAGTGAAGGCTATCACGTGGTTAAAATACAGTTTTTACTGTACTTAACATTATTACACGTTATTACAGAATGTAACTTGTGTGCGTCATACAGTGGGTAACTCAGTCCACTGTATCTCTGACACCATGTCCACGGCGGGGCAGATGTAGCTACCTACCCTAGAGTTCATATCCATACCATAATATGGAAGCCACCCAAAGGCCCTGGTCAGAGCCTCCTTTCCCCATTGTCCACATACTCAGCCAGGCTATTGAGCGCCGTCTCCTCGCTCTTGGACTGAACGGGATTGTCTCCCTTCCTGGAGGTCTTTTTGGTGGCTCGGGACAGCTTCCTCCTGAATGTGTCCCCCGCCAGGAAGTAAAGCACGGGGTCCACGCAGCTGTTGAGACTGGCCAGGCCGCGCGTCACTTGGTACGTGGCGTACACGCGGTTGTTGAAGTCACACATGTCCGGGCCCTGGAAGTAGAGCCTGGCCCTCATGTTGAGGTTCTTCATGACGTGGAAAGGCAGGTAAGAGACGGCAAACACCGCCAGCACGATGATCACCAGGTGGATGGACTTGCGCCGCAGCGGGGCATTGTTCATGTCGTTGCAGATGAGCGCCTTGACGATCATCCCGTAGCAGCTGAGGATGATGAGGAAGGGGATGCAGAAGCCGAAGACGGTCATGCACATGCTGTAGATGAAGTAGCCGGGGAGCTCATCCTCGGTGGTGGTGTCGTAGCACGTTGTGGCGTTCCGCTTCAGCCCGGTCCTGGAGTAGTAAAGGATGGGGGAGATCCCCGCTATGACTACCACCCAGACCAAGGCACTGGTGACGACGGCGTTTTTCTTCTTCAGACGCCCCAGCGACTTGAGCGGGTGGACCACCCCGGAGTAGCGGTGCACACTGATGCAGGTCAGAAACAGAATGCTGCCGTATAGATTAACGTGGAATATGAAACGCTGCAGCCGGCACATTACGTCTCCAAATATCCAGTCCGTTTTATTGAAGTAGTAGAAAATGAGGAAAGGCAGAGAGAGGACGTAGCAGAAGTCGGCCAGAGCCAGGTTAAACATGTACACAGAGATGCTACTCCACGGTCTCATGTGGCAGACAAACATCCAAATGGCCAGACTGTTGCCCACCAGTCCCATGATGAAGACCATGATGTAGACCGTGGGCAGGTAGTAAAACTGGAAACCAGTCTTGGTAAGGGAACATCCTCTCGTGTGGTTCTGGACATAACTGTGGGGGTCAGTTATGTTCACCAATGACGTGAAGTTCAGGTCTGTGGTCATGTTGTCAGGGCTGGCAGGTTCCTTTACTGCATGCATGTTTAACAATAGACAAAATTGCAGGTAGACATTTAACAGGGTTATATATCTATCACTTAGTTCATCAAACAACACGCACTAATTTAAAATACTAAATAACGGACAGGTAAATGCAAGAGATCTGGCATGCTGTCTCATTTTCCACGCAGTTCATACAGTAGATTTCAAAGTCAATGACGCTGGACAAAATCAACCGTCTGCAATATTCCAGACCAACCTCATTCTCTACAACACGGGCGCACAAGGACAGGCTACTTATGGAAAAGAAGTGGTTGTAAAAAAAAACATTAAAAAGCATGACAGCACTCACCGTTGACAATGGCGCGTATTCCACATTCCTAAAGCGTTCCACAGATTTAAACAGAGAATAGGACTGGTATAATATGAGCATTCACGCTCTTATCTGCGTCGTAAAAATGTTTCTTACGCCTGTCAAAAGTCGCAGTCCTACAAGTAGATTAGACTTCAAGGGAAAAGTCGAAATTTGTCATGAAGCAACGAGTTCCTACACCAGCGTGGTGAGATACAAGTGCCGGAGACAGCTGCGAGCTCTGGCACGGAGCAGGAATTGCAAACAGTCTCCAGAGTCACTTTGGCTACGGAGAGGGAGGTGCGCGTCAACAAGATCTTCAGACGCTCACTTCCCCCTTTTCTCCTCCTACTCGACTCGTTCAGGATTTATCTGCCATACTAATGCGCACAATAATGTTTAGTTATTAAATATTGGCTACTGTGTATATGATAATTATGGTCGTGCAGTTCGTTGGCTATAGGCCGACTTATTATCTGTCGTAGTCTAGTCTACTGGAAAGGAAACACGTTTTTGAAGAGTTTGGGTGTTTTGTTGACAATATTTTAGTCCTGGAGAGATAAACTATATGCAAAATATTGTCAGTTCAATGTGTAATAGTGTTAAAGTCGCATTATATTGCCATATGCGGAATGAATGTTTAGATTTTTTTTTCAGATAATGGGGACATTGTTGGATTGGCCAATGCCATTAGAACTGTATTGGAAAATATATATTATCTTAGCCTATCAGGGCAAAGAATATTGAATAGTACGTGGGTGGCTGAGACAGACATCCAAGGACATAGCTACAGATGTTGGCAAAGAGCAGGGAGAATGGTGGTGAATGGCATTTGGGCATTAGGAAGAAGTCTTCAATGATGTTAAGGTTAATTTTGCTATGATGCCAAGGTCTTAATAATGAGGAATGGGCCACGCTTTCCCTCAATGTACACTGAGGGAATAAAACATGATCCAGTACTCTTGAGACAGACCGGCCCACCATGCATCATTCAATAAGCCTAGAGAAATATACAGGAGTTCAATACTCAAAGCATATTATAATATTACATTTGTCAACCAACAACAACATAATTTGGTCTTCATTGTGATTAACACAAATTGTAATAGTTAAATAAGTGTCAAACTGCCAAAAAGCACTAATGATAATATGTCATCTGTAGTAATATTCTGTTGTTCTGATGGCATGTTACAGGAGGTGCTATTCCTACTGTTATGCTACATTTGATACATAGCACCTGCAGCATCACGCACCTAAAGCACCTCATGCACATGTGTATCTGTATCTTTGCTGCGTGTTTGTGTCCTGAGCTCAATTAATTAATAATACTAGTGGAAACACCAACCAATGCACTACTGTGGTCAATGGGATAATATCAATAAGCCACTGAAGCTATATTGGAATAGTATATGGGCGTACAACATACTGAGGTTCTTCAGAGGATATGCACTAAGAATATTTTAAGTATCTTTTACATTACATCCTATAGTGACAAATCTGCCCTTGAGCCACTAATGATAGAAATGAAAATATATTATTTCATCCATCCATCCATCCATCTTCATCAGCTTATCCGGAGTCGGGTTTCGGGGTCAGTAGTGCCAGCAAGCGACCCCAAACTTTCCTTTCCCGAGCCAGTTTAGCAAGCTCTGACTGGGGGATCCTGAGGCATTCCCAGACCAGTGTGGAGATATAATCTCTCCACCTAGTCCTGGGTCTTCCCCAAGGCCTCCTTCTAGCTGGACATACCTGGAAAACCTCCCAAGGGAGCCCAGGGGGAATCCTTACTAGATGCCTGTACCACCTCAACTGGCTCCTTTCGATGTAAAGGAGGAGCGGCTCTACTCCAAGTTTCTCACAGATAGCTGAGCTTCTCACCCTATCTCTAAGGGAGACGCCGGCTACCCTCCTGAGAAAACCAATTTCGGCCACATGTACCCGTAATCTTGTTCTTTCGGTCATGACCCACCCTTCATGATCATAGGTGAGGGTAGGAATGAATATTACCCAGTAGAGCACGAGCTTTGCCTTCCGGCTAAGATTTCTTTTTGTCACAACAGTACGGTAAAGCGATTGCAATACCGCTCCCGCTGCTCTGATTCTCCGGCCAATCTCCCGCTCTAATGTCCCCTCACTCGCGAACAAGACGAGTTACTTGAACTCCTTCACTCAAGGACTCAATCCCTACCCGGAGTAGACACTCTATCGGTTTCCTGCTGAAAACCATGGCCTCAGATTTTGCGGTGCTAATCCTCATCCCAACCGCTTCACACTCGGCTGTGAACCAATTCAGTGAGTGCTGGAGGTCATGGACCGATGATGCCATCAGGATCACATCATCTGCAAAAAGCAGCAATGAGATCCCCGGGCTACCACACCGCAACCCCTCCCCACTAAGACTACGCCTCGATATCTTGGTGACAAAGCGCAGCCCTGGCGGAAACTAACCCCCACCTGAAACGAGACAACTTACTACCGAGAATCCGTACACAGCTCTTGCTTTGGACATATATTGGATTACTCTTAAAAGTGAACCCCTCACCCTATATTCCCGCAGCACCTCCCACAGTATCTCACGGGGGACCCGGTCATATGCCTTCTCCAGATCCACAAAACACATGTAAACTGGAATGTCATTCTTCCAGAAGCTGCTACAAACTGCTACAGCAGATTCTGCAGCCCTTCGGTAGCTTGCAACCGCCTCTGGAGTCTTCCGGGACAACATATCCTGAAAGGCCTCCACTACGCATCCTTATGTTCGAACATGGTGTTTGTTATAGACAGTCCATGACTAGCACAGAAGTCTAACAGCAAACGCCCACTCAGGTTTAGATCAGGGAGGCCGTTCCTCCCAATCACACCTCTCCAGGTATCTCCATCATTGCCCACGTGCGCGTTGAAGTCTCCCAGCAGAACTATGGAGTCCCCTACTGGAGCCCCATACAGGACTCTATTCAGGGTCTCCAGGAAGGCCGAATACTTCGAACAGCTGTTTGGTGCCTATGCACAGACAATAGTCAGAGTCCCCCTTCCCCCTACAACCTGTAGGCTTAGTGAGGCGACCCTCTCGTCCACCGGGGTAAACTCCAACGTAGCGGTGCTCAAACGGGGGCTTGTGGGTGTCCCCACACCCGGCCGGCGCCTCACACCCTGGGCCACTGCAGAGTAGAATAATGTCCATCGCCTATCCAGGAGTTCAGTTCCAGAATCAAGCCTGTGTGTAGAGGTAAGCCCCACCAGATGTAAATGGTTGCGCTCCACCTCCCGCACAAGTTCTGGCTCCTTCCCCCACAGCGAGATGACATTCCATGTCCCCAGAGCCAGCTTCTGCCGCCCGGGTCTGGTCCGTTGAGGACCCTGACCTTCACTGCCACCCATATGACAGCGCACCCGACCCCCACGGTTCCTCCCACGAGTGGTGGGCCCATAGGATGGAGAGGAAAGTGCTATGTTACTTGTTCGCGCTGTGCCCGGCTGGGCTCCGTGGAACACCCAGCCACAAGGCTGGGTGTTATTTCATATGAAAAATAAATGTCCTTTCACTGAGTTCACTGCATTCATTTGCATAACAAAGGAAACATCAACACTATCATTATCAGTGTGGCAGTATAATTTATTTATTATGTCTTCACTATATTCCTCGATCCCTAACCTGGGATATACAATAGATTTATGTAGCTTTCATAATTTCGGTATTGTAGTGGAATGATTGATTCCTTAGACAATATACTGTACATACTGTACATGTAATGTATGAGTGCACGTCTGGCTGTATGACTGTAGCTGAGACATAACTGTTTCATACTGTATCCATTACATCTGAGACAATGTATGACAGTCCCATAAGTACCGGTGTTGCTCAATGACAATGCACGATATCACATAAATGTGATAACTAACATATTGGCCTTAGCACCTGCTACATTTGCCAAGGCCCCTATCCTATTTGGCTCTGATCCTTATTCTCTGCTCAAGTGGCTGGCAATGATACACTAAGGCTGGATGACTCTATGAGATTAATTTGAACCTATTAGGCCCCAACATCATCAGGGCATGCCAAGAAAATATTCAACTTTAGCCTAATGTCACAATATTAACAAGAATGGGCCTGAGGGCTAAAAATAGTTATAGCATCACATTGGCACATCTTCATAAATTATTACAAGGGCATTTTGATAATGGTTTCGAGAAAGCCTGCTTGGTCCCATTATGGGAAGTGACCTTTCTAAATTGCTATGTCATGTTTCTAATTATAAATGCTCCAGTGTAATTTTTGGCTCATAAAATAATACGACAAAATGTGTGGGTACCTACAAACTTGCGTGTCATTTAGGGCTGGTGGTATACCAGTTTCCTCCAGTATGCCGGTTTTAATTTCTCGTACGATGTGAATTTTTCACATAGCACCATTCCGTAGCACAGCTGACAAAAACACTTTAATTATTTATTTATCCTTTATTTAACCAGGAAGTACCCATTGAGATTAAAAATCACTTTTTAAAGGGAGTCCTGGCCAAGACAGGCAGCAGCACAAACAACAGTTACAGACAGAAAATACAATTGTTATGATCACAAAATAGGATACTCATTCATAAAAAACATTAACATCTGTAAGACTCTGACTCCAATTCTTTTATTTTGGATTTAAAAGCATTTATCCAAATTCAATTAGTAAATTTTGAGCCTTCCTGCAACGTATTCCATGCCGAAGATGCAGAGTACTCAAATGCAATTTTCCCCATTTTTGTGCGGGCATTTGGTACAGACAGCAGAAGAAAGGTTTTAGAATGCAAGGAATATTGTCCAGTACTTTTCTGCATGATATAAACAGCTAAATAGTGTGGGAGCAGACCAAGACTTGCCTTATAAAGGTGTGCCAATGACTAAGTCTAGTTGGTCAGAGCAGGCCATCCCACCCGAGAATATAGACCACAGTGGTGAGTCAGAGCTTTACTTTTGGTGATAAATCTCAGGGAAGCATGGTAAACTGTCAACCATCTGCAGACACAGAAGTGCAGATATATGTATATATATATATATATATATATATATATATTTATATATGCAGAAGTATTCATATATAAAATATCAC
>JAOEGT010005153.1:0-11253 GCA_025447795.1 Speoplatyrhinus poulsoni
AGTCAGTACAGGTACAGTGTTAAGGAGCAGGTTATAGCCTTACAGTCAGTACAGGTACAGTGTTAAGGAGCAGGTTACAGCCTTACAGTCAGTACATGTAAAGTGTTAAGGAGCAGGTAGGGTTACAGCCTTACAGTCAGTACAGGCACAGTGTTAAGGAGCAGGTAGGGTTACAGCCTTACAGTCAGTACAGGTACAGTGTTAAGGAGGAGGTAGGTTACAGCCTTACAGTCGTTGGGGAGCAGGCACCTTGCTTAAGGGAATTGTGCTTACAGGCAGGCCTGACATGGTTGGGAAGTGAACCCTCAACCTTTGTTTGGTTTGGAAATCAAAGACCATGATCGCGTGAGCATGGATAGAACTAGTTCCCCAGTGGGTGTCAGAATGGGCTACACATTCTGACACCCAGCAAACACTAAATAATGTATATGAGCAAACGTGCACACGCTTCTGCAGTCTGCAGAGGTCCCCCCCTCCCCCCATGCACACACACACACACACACACACACACACAGCGGGATACCCTCACTGAGTCAGTAAATTTATATTGAGTGGAAAGCTAAACAGGTGGAACATTTTGAAAAATGACTATGCTGTATATTATACATACAGTGTAATGTTCCCCCTGTCCCCCCCCTCTCCCTGCCCCCTCCCCCTCTCCAGAATGAAGTACATCTGGACTGGACACATGTGCGTGGTGGCAGCTTACGGCGTATGCGGCACTGAGCTCTGGACGCTGGTGCTCTCCACCCTGCGGTGCCACAATAAGACCTTGGTACTGATGCTGCACTGTGCATGTGTTTACCTGGGGGTGTTTAGCTAGGGGTGTTTACCTGGTGGTGTTTAACTAGGGGTGTTTACCTGGGGGTGTTTAGCTAGGGGTGTTTAGCTAGGGGTGTTTAACTAGGGGTGTTTACCTGGGGGTGTTTAGCTAGGGGTGTTTAGCTAGGGGTGTTTACCTGGTCGTGTTTAGCTAGGGGTGTTTACCTGGGGGTGTTTAACTAGGGGTGTTTACCTGGTGGTGTTTAGCTAGGGGTGTTTACCTGGGGGTGTTTAGCTAGGGGTGTTTAGCTAGGGGTGTTTAACTAGGGGTGTTTACCTGGTCGTGTTTAACTAGTATTGTTTACCTGGTGATGTTTAGCTAGGGGTATTTAACTACGGGTGTTTAACTGGTCGTGTTTAACTAGTATTGTTTACCTGGTGATGTTTAGCTAGGGGTATTTAACTACGGGTGTTTAACTGGTGCGCATCGCTGTGTGTGTTGGGTCATGAGCTTTGGGTCTATAGGTCATGAGCCTTGGGTCATTAGGTGAAGAGCCTTGGGTCTATAGGTAAAGAGCCTTGGGTCTATCTCATAGGTGATTCCGGAAAAATACATTGAAAGTGTCCCTTTTAAGTATGCTTGGTATGCTAAGCACATTCAGGTCCAAGTCTCTGTGAAGTGAAGTCCTCTTGCTTACACAAAGCAAATCATTGTGGTTTATTGCCGTCATAGCAGAAAGTTTCTTGCAATAAAAATGATATAAAAGTCAAGACTGGCATGTTTCCTTTGGCTGCTAGCCAGGCTTGGCTGAAGGAAGCCTCGATAAAAGATTTTAATTTAATTTACTTCCCTCATGATCATTAAGCTTCTGTACAGTCAGAAAACAATGGAGCAGGTGGATTGAGTGTGGGTTGAGATTCCAGGTTTACAAGCCTTCATCTCTGCTTAAACTGTAAGCCATATTTAAAGTGTGCTGATAAACATCCTTGATGCAATCTCAATATACTTGAAATTCAGTGTCCAATGATTTAATCCTCACGCTCAGGTTGGATAGAATAACCATTGAAATCGTGGCCACTAGGTGTCACTGTGGTCATAACTTGATGAAGGGCATCATAGGAGATATGAGACTTTCATGTGTTCTGCATGCTGTCTGTCTGCCTACCTGTCTGTCTGCCTGTCTGTCTGTCTGCCTACCTGTCTGTCTGCCTGT
This sequence comes from Speoplatyrhinus poulsoni, assembly GCA_025447795.1. Taxonomy (NCBI): domain Eukaryota; kingdom Metazoa; phylum Chordata; class Actinopteri; order Percopsiformes; family Amblyopsidae; genus Speoplatyrhinus; species Speoplatyrhinus poulsoni. The sequence goes on from JAOEGT010005153.1 coordinate 1,977, forward strand.
CTGCCTACCTGTCTGCCTGTCTGCCTGCCTGCCTGTCTGTCTGTCTGCTTGCCTACTTGTCTGCCTGTCTACCTACATCTGTCTGCCTATCTGTTTGCCTGCCTGCCTGTCCATCTGTCTGTCTGTCTGCCTGCCTGTCTGTCTGTCTGTCTGCCTGTCTGTTTGCCTGTCTACCTGTCTGTCTGTCTATCTGCCTGCATGCCTGCATGCCTGTCTGTCTACTTGTCTGCATGCCTGTCTGTCTACCTGTATGTCTTCCTGTCTGTTTGCCTGCCTGCCTGCCTGTCTATCTGTCTGTCTATCTGTCTGCCTGTTTGCCTGCCTGCCTGCCTGTCTATCTGCCTGTCTATCTGTCTGCCTGTTTGCCTGCCTGCCTGCCTGTCTATCTGTCTGTCTATCTGTCTGCCTGCCTGCATGCCTGTCTGTCTATCTGTCTATCTATCTGTCTGTCTACCTGTCTGTCTCTCTGTGTGTTCCCTCCATTAGTCGCTCTGTCTCTCACCAACTGTCTCCACCGCCCACAATGTGGTGACTTGCTCTTTCTTATCGTAATGGCGGGCCTTCTCTCTCCCTTTTGCAGATAAAGCTTGTCAGATATGCAGTTCCACTGGTGATGATTGGCTGCCTGTATTACAAGGTAGGTCTATGAGACCCCCCCCACCACAAGCCTGCGTCCACAGTCATTACATTAAGCAGTAGAGATGTAGTTAGATGAGAATCAGGCCTTTCAACAGAACAATTACAAGCATTGAGATAGTTAGTGTACTGCCTGGCCTGGTGTGACCAGACCCACAATGCACCTGGGGAACAGGGTCTGGACACACTCTTGGATGTTAGAGATGTTAACAGTCGTTGCTTCCTACTGGGCGTAGACCTCTGGTTAACTATTGGACAGCCTTAAACCAATCAGCATTGCTAACTGTCACCTCATCTAGCTCTGCCACCACGTTTGACTTCAGCGTCATCTCACTACCCCACACTGATTGGACCGCCAGCAGGGTGGCTGTGCAAACGCTAATGCTAACAGGGTTTCCAAACTATAATCTCAGTGAAAAAAATGTAGCTGATAGCAATAGTTGGGTAGCCTGGCTCCGCCAGACTATTGCTATCAGCTTAATTATAGTCTTGGAACCCTGTTTACATTAACGTTCACACAGCCACCCTGCTGGCAGACCAATCAGGGTGGGTTAATGAGATGACGTTGAAGTCGAGCGTGTTTCTATAAATCAATTAATCACATTATATTATTATATTTATGAAGTACTTTGAAAACAACCAATATTGCACAAACTGCTGTACAGGAAAAATAAAAGTCACAAGATACATAGGGCCTCGTGTACTAACATGTTAGCCCCTGTTTTAGGCGTTATTTTGTCGCACTTTGCGCCTAAAGACATGGCACTGTATGTACTAACAGCACGCACATGGCTGCAACGCTATACTGCCTGCTGAAGGAACACAGGATTGCAAGATGCGCTTTCCTATTCATGCATATGTATTCATGGGAGGGTCTTTCCTATTCATGCATATGTATTCATGGGAGGGTCTTTCCTATTCATGCATATGTATTCATGGGAGGGTCGAGGGGAGATTGGGAGTGTCGCACAAACAAATGTGAGGAGATGCGTAAGGAGAGAGTGATTACCTATTCTGTGCAAAGCACAAGTCGGTTTGCGGTGAAAACTCTTCGCCTCTGAAAAGCAGGTGTTATCGCAGTTGCCGCGTTTCTGCCTGCCTGTCTGCCTGCCTGTCTGTCTGCCTGCCTGTCTGCCTACCTGTCTGTCTGCCTACTTGTGTGTGTCTGTCTGCCTACCTGCCTTCCTGTCTGTCTGCCTACCTGTCTGTCTGTCTGCCTTCCTGTCTGTCTGCCTGCCTGCCTGATCGTTAAACAGGTTTTCTTTTTCTGAGTCAGCTGCTCCATTGCACTCGGGCGCTGCAATGTACAGATATGACTGGAACTTAGACTACTGGCACTGATCAGCCCAAGTTTGCCCAAGCTGCACTCGGTTTTACGCTGCGCTCAATAACGTACGTACATGAGGACCAAAGATCACACGCACATAGAAAAGGTAAAGAACGTCGTGCAGAGCCAAGCTGTGTCCTCCCCTAGTGCTTTAGAGCAGGGCGGGTGTCTTTCACCCTGATGCTCAACCTAGTGAGCTTCCCCTGAAGATGAGATGGGAGCTTGCATGTTTGATGTTCATGCAATACCCTGGACTAACACTAGGGATAGTCATGAGATGGAGCTTGTGATCAACTTTTAATCCTCAGTAATGAATTACAAGAAGGGGCCTTAATTGAGTTGTGGGGGCCCATTACATACACCTGGAGGAAGAGGTTTAATTTATAATAATCTGCACTATTGTTTCCCTGGTCCTCTAGTTCTGGCCAAAGCTGATGGAGGAAGTGTCTGAACTCAGGGAGTTCTACGACCCGGACACTGTGGAGCTAATGACTTGGATCAGGTACACACACACGCACGCATACATGCACACACACACACACACACACACACACACACACACACACACACATAGTGACTGCGCTCCTGAGACCACGCTCGCCAAAGTGAGGCAAATCTGATTATCTTATACATGCACGTGTGTGTGTGTCTGCATGTGTGTGCACGTGTGTGAGCGTGTCTGCGTATACATGCACGTGTGTGAGTGTGTCTGCATGTGTGTGCACGTGTGTGTGCGTCTCTCTTGCTGCTTATTGGTGGGGGAGGCATGCTAGCTAGCTATCTTAGCTAGCTAGCTAGCTAGCATGCCTCCCCCTCTATCGCTCTATGGAGAACTCATGCATGAGGATGCATGGGGGGTGCTGGAGAGGACCCAGCTGCTTGGCAGAGACGATGCCCACCTCGGGGGCTCCACGCCTGGGCTCTCCATCAAGTTCATCAGCCTGGTGAGATGAAGAACCAGAGCCATGATTTGGCGCTGCGCCTGGCGTGCGCATCGCTGCGTGTGTGTGTGCGTGTGTACGTGTCAGCCTGCATGCCTCCTTATAACACATATCTATCTATGTTCTATCCAGGCATGTCTGTGCCACGGTGTGTCAAGGGAAGCTAGCTTGGCGGTATACAGGTGCAAGCTCAAGTGTGTGTGTGTGTGTGTGTATTCATGTGAGAGTGTACGTGAGTGTGTGTGAGTGAGCACATCACACACACCGCTCACAACAACTATGTCCTTGGCTTCGCAATGCGTTCCAATGTGTGGTGCTTCTGAGGGAGTTTGTTTCGCCTTGAGCGTTCTGGAGAATGAAAGACCCTGGCTGTAACAGTAGTAGTGTTGAGCGCTGCATACTGGGAGGCCCATCCAGTAAATCAGTAACAGGTCCCAGATGTTGCTTTCCCGTCACACAGTTAGATTTGACTATGCGGTGTTGTTACTGTCTTGCTCACGCTGTGCTCCTCTCTCTGTTTCATATCTCTCTCTCTCTCTCACACATTCCCTGACTTGTCAAGCCATCTCACGCTCCCCCCCCCCCCCTTTTGTTTCCCTCTCTCTCTGAGGAAATCCATCAGCTGAGGCAGCTCTTATCTGCGGAACATTGTCTGGAGCGTGCAATTAGCTTCTACCGCTTTGTTCCACCACTAACGTTGTGTTCACTTCTCTCTTTGTTAGTGGACGAGGGGAATAACTCCAGAAGGGGGCCTTGTTATTTTTTGAATAATTAAGACATCCGGAGCCTTTTCTCTTTCTTTATTTATATTTTTTGTCTTGTGCCAAAGGGACAATTCTCAGCAGTGTTCATTACTGTTTCAATCTTTAACCAAATATCTTTTTTTTTCTGCTTCTGCAAGCTGTTATTTTCCGACTTCTAATTTTCCCCTTCCCCTTCCCTCTCTCAGTCTCGTTCTCTTAATTGTCTTCTTGTCAGCCTTCTTTACGCCACCTTATAAATGATCTAAATTGCCAGCATTTGTCCTCGATTGCAAATTACGTGGCTTAATTTATTGTCTTCCACGTGTGAAGGCAGCTCAAGGACGAATGCGGCCTTGGCTGTCTGTTACTACTCACGGAGAACAGTGCAACTGATACCTGATGCTTTAATTAAAGTGGCTGCATATGAGTTTCTTCCACTATATGTTATAGAGCAGGGGTTCTCAATCTGTTCAGTTCTCAACCTATAATAGACGAAACGAAACACCAGTAGCCAAGTGATATCAGAGATTCACTCATTTACACAGATAATTTACAAACCAAATACTCACAATGCTTTATTGAGGCGCTGGACTGCTGAATTCAACTTGAGAGAAGTAGCAGCTCTCAGATTCATAAACTGATGATCGATTACGTTGACTTTAAGGGCTTGCGATCGTGGTAGTATCAGTGGCTAGACTATCTCACAGTAGTCACAGGTAATTACATATTTTGTCAGTGGTTTTCGTCAATTTGCCACAGAAGAAATTGGCAGCATAAATGTGTTTCTTAACTAAACTGTTGATTGTGGTTATGGAGTAAATTTAATAATCACTCTATTGTTTTAGTCATAGAAAACAGGTAGATTCCAGTAGCCTACTTAAAGAGCAAGCAGGGAATCGTAGCGATCAATAACTAATCCTTAGTTTTAATTTATCAGACTCAATAATTTTGTACATTACCCCATAAATACCAGTTGCATTCCTAAAAAGGCAGTAGGCCTTTATAGTGTCAATCCAACAATGTTTGCGCATCCGTTTCCTCCTAACCTTCATATTGCATTGTTTGCAAATGTAGACTACCATACAACTTCATTCATGACTTGATCAGCCGGCATACTATATTAAATTGAATCTCAATCACAAAAGCACTGCATTGCACTTGTCGTACCATCTGGTTGTACAGTCCAAAAACTACATACATTTTATTTTAAATAGGGTTAAATACTTCTGTAAAACGTTTACGAACAACACGACCCATCTAATAAACTATATATTTGAATAGAATATAAACTCCTTCATTATTCTATTGCATGTTGATTATGTCAATATTTTGTTCTAATGCCTGGTTGGTCATCCTCCGTAGCAAGTTTGTTTAACACTTGGGGCGGAAAGTGGCACATTGTTAGAGCGGATAGGAAAAAGTATAGGATAGGAAAGGTTTTAGTGACGAAATAGGTATTTTAGAGGCTTACTTAATAGGATTTGAAGATGATTCATTAATATAAAAACGATTTAATAGTGCAATATTAACAACATTTTTCTTACAAATTATTAGGGAGGTTGATCCTCCCTGTCATCAATGGAGAAATAGTGCCTGCTATACATAGAAAATATAGTTGTTTGCTGCTGTGTTAATGTTTAAAATATATGTCCCTCTAAACTGCATAAAAAAAAACAATATACAGTATAAGACTTATTTTTAAATGTTGACACCTTGACAATGAAGACCAAGTTCATTAATATAACTGGTTAAAATGTAGCCATAAAATATACAAAATCTACACTCCCTAAAAGTGAATGGTATGTAAGTGTGGCAAATCATTGTTGAATCTGAATTTTAATTACAAATGTACTGTAAGTTACGGTAACTTTGATAAGTTCTAATTTAATTCCATACAGTCAAATATTAAATTCACCCGAAATCCTAATTATAAAAAAATAAAAGAAAATTGTGTTCCAGTCTTGCAAAATGCTAATTCAGCCTGTTTCCATTAACATTGTAGATGTCAGGTACACCATTATCAAGTGCATGCTAGCTAGCAAAGACGTCTCGAGACGAGTGTCGCTGCACAAATATGTGACATGTCTGTCATGTTATGGTTCTCACGTCCACTCTGGCACCCGATACCCAGTCTCTTGACGGACTATGTGAGTGTGTGTGTGAGTGTGCATGCATGTGTGTGTGTGTGTGTGTGTGTGTGTGTGTGTGTGTGTGTGTGTGTGTGTGTGTGTGTGTGTGTGATCGATCCCTGGTCATTTTGACCTGCGCAGCTCATTCTGTCTCAGTACACTGTGGGAATTGTGATAACAATAGCCTTACTACTATATATGCACACACACGCGCGCATGCTCTAAACCTTACATAAATGTCTCTACACCATTTCTATAATGTCAGCGGGACCAGCGGCCAATGCCTTCTGGCATTTACATCTCGGAGTATAAACGCAGAATTAGATGTAAATCAGCCTTTGTAGGAAGGGGAGTAGCGATGCTATCATGGATGGTGATTAAAATCAGTACACGTGCGCACACGCACACACACATCACATCAACCATATTGTGCACATGTACGCAAATGCACATTATTGGGAAAGAAGCATAAAGTGGTCATTATACAGTCAGCTGATATTTTTCCACACTGTGTGGACACAGAAACACGCTCTCTTCCCTGTTTAACTGAATCGAAACTTCAACCTTATGGGACCACCGGACGAGACCAGTCAGGTTGAGGCACGTGCACATTTGACATCTAGTGGCATCTTTACCGTTATCTTAAACAAATGCTTCCCCTTATACACACGCACACACACACACCTGCAGATCGGCAGTGTGTGCAATTTACTTTCTCGAAATGTATACTAGTTAGATGAACCACCCTCCCAGGCTAGATGGAGGTGTGCGTGTGTGTTTTAGTGTCTGCTTTCACAGCTAGAGGGGTTGGTTTTCTAAATAGAGGCCAGCGGAGGTTATTGTTGGTTAACACACACACACAGATCTGCATACACACCATGTCTTCACCTTGTGAGAGCCTACAGCCGTCGTGGGTCTCTAGGCTTACAAATGTAGATGTTTCCAGCCATAGGTAGCTTGTGTTTTTTGTAGAGCCGTATTTTCCTCTCTGTCTCAGGTAGCTACTCTGTTTCGTGTGTGTTTACAAAGAAAACATATTCTCGCTAATCAAAAACAAGATCATAAATGGAACAGATGATCTGTTTGTAGAGGAAGCAAATACACACGTATGAAGCATTACTGGAATGCATTCAGCTATAAGCAGTCACTTTTGTGCTTGTTTCTCACTTCCCTCACTTATGTGCATAGATTTATGCACTTTATAAACTGGGTAAGGCTATGCCATTGTTTACACACCGTTGACACGACTCGTATTTAACATTACATTGATTCTGAGCTTCAGCTTCGCTCTGAAATGTATTTCAAAGATCTGTGTTTCAGGTTCCCAGAAGACCTTGGTCACCAATTATTTCCAAAGACACATACACTCTGTCACTCTGTCTGTTTATGTGTCTGTCTGTTTATCTGTCTGTCTGTCTGTCTCTTCCCACAGTTCCAAGACCTCCAAGCGGGCTGTGTTTGCCGGCAGCATGCAACTGCTGGCTGGCATCAAGCTCTGCACGGGCAGGGCACTCACCAATCACCCGCATTATGAAGACAGAGAGCTGAGAGAGCGGACCAGACAGGTAAAGCCAGGCAGGACATCGTAAGGCGTGTTAGCAGGAGTGTTCTGAGGAATGCTTCATCTTATACATTATGCACAGGAGGGGGGGAAGGGGGGGGCACATGTTTGTTGCGTTTGTGAGCTTGGAGCAGGAACGTTGAAGCTCAGGATTGGACCGGAGTTGGAACAGTCTTTGTATTGTCGTGTTACACCACCATTTGCAGAAGCCTCAACATCGCTAACATTTAAAAGCATTAGCCCGTCGTATCTATTATACCGCGGATGGCCAGGCTCTGGGTAAAAGCTCTGAACAAGAGCTTAATTAGCTGGACAGAATGGGCACATGTGAACTTTAACACGTTTCCTAACTCATTTTGTTTTTCTGGCGATGGTGTCTTGTGTATAAAAAACAGGCCAAACCAGAAAGGCTCACAGATCTCATGTGTAAACAGCATCAGATCCATCCATAATGTGCAGTACTAAATACCCCATTGACTGTGTTATGCTAAGGTGTAGCACAATCATTTGGCCCTGTTTGTCATGTTCAGGCTGCTAATGGACAACACTGGTAAAATACAAGTAGGTCAAAGACATCAGGCCCTCACTGTACATTTAACACTATACTTACTACTAGGTTTCAGACATTAGTTCACGCTTCCTTGGTCCCCCAACATCACTGTATGTAGTTAGTCATCTATAGTCAGCTGTATGTAGCCTTAGTTAAGTAAAGGTGCTTTTATTGTCACATACACATACAGTGATATTCATCCTCTGCATTTAACCAATCCCTCAAGGGAGCAGTGGGCAGCCACTGTGCAGCGCCCGGGGACCAACAGAGGCCAGCGTCTCTGGTCACATGACACTGACTGGAGGGTGAACATGACATGTTTTTGATAGTGGGGGAAACCCACGCAGACACGGGGAGAACATGCAAACTCCACACAGAAAGGCCAGGGCGACCGGGGTTCAAACCCGGGACCTTCTTGCTGTGAGGCCACAGAGCTATCCACTGGGAGCTATCCACTGGGAGCTATCCACTGGGCCACCATGCTGCCCTGTATGTAGTCGTGCTACGGACAGCTACCTGCTCTCCTACCTAGAACTGACCCGGTTAAAAGATGTTGCACATTGAAAAGCTCTATTAGCAGGTCGATCGGAGACAGTTGTATTGCTAGCCCGTTCATCCCATTCAGCGCTATGTGAATGTGTGGCATTGTAAGGCATCTGAATAGGCTCCACATAGGGCCAATGACCTCGGTCACTCCAGGAGGTGGTGGACCGTGTTATGTGAATGAATATGGGAGCAGAAGATATTGTGCTGAATGTAACATGGCTGTATTGAGAGGGCCTAAGCATTAAGATGGGGAGTAAGGGGGTCCTTACATGCTCCACAGAGAGATATTAGCAAATTAAAACAAACTTCTGAAATGAAAGCTCAGTATAATCAGGCTTAATATCTAGTCTGCCATCACAGATCCATCCTTAGATGAAAGTCACAGACATAGACTGGTTACTCATGTCATTTAGCAGCTGCATTTATCCAAAGCGAGTGAGTGTCTTGCAGTGAGAAACAGCATTGAGGGTCAGATACAGGGTTCTAGCTCAAGGACGCGTACAGGTAGACCGAACCCATGTCCTACCGGCTGGGAGTCAAAGACCACTATCCTTTAGTGTGTTATCTAGAGTTCTGCATTAATTCATCATAAAATGTGGTGTGATCTTTATCACAATAGACAAGCACACTTCGTAATAGACTAGTTAATTCATTAATCATAGTCTGGCCTTTATGGAGCGCATTGTTGAAAGATGGGAAAAGTATATCAACTTATATGTACCTCTCATCTAGAGAAGAGGTACATATAAGTTAACATCTTTTATAGAGGATCTAGAGAAGGCGTATGACCGGGTCCCCCGGGAGATACTGTGGGAGGTGCTGCGGGAGTATGGGGTGAGGGGGT
>JAOEGT010005164.1:0-7500 GCA_025447795.1 Speoplatyrhinus poulsoni
TTGAATCAGGTGTGTTGGAGCAGGGAGAGATCTAAAACATGCAGGGTGCGGCCCTCTAGGACCGGAGTTGAATAGCCCTGCCCTTCAATATATTTCTAGGTGTGTGTATGTGTCACTCCATCAAGGTTTGTTTCATTTGGAGACAGGTCATCTGTTTGTAGTTCGTAGTTTGTAGTTCGTATAGTTCGTTGTAGTTTGTAGTTTGTATATTCGAGCAAATATGAGTCACGCACACCGTCAAGCTAGTGCACACACTTGCGCACGAGTGAACGTTTTACGCAACACATCAAACTGCACCAGGTTGTGCACAGTTGTGCGTGTGCTGAACCGCACGTCTGTTATGCTGCGTTCACACGGAACACGGCAGACCGGATATCATGTTAGCAGGACGAGAGCAGGACGTCTTGCTTTAAAGTTGAAATATTGTAACTTTTTGCCGTCCTCCGCGACGGCATTTACAACCGGATGTTCGTAGCTCCCTCACACACGGAGAAAACATCGCCAACGAGAAGGTAATACTGTTGGTGCAACAACCATAGCAATACAAAAATAATTACATAAAACATTTGCCACTAAATAAATGTGTTGAATATATTTGTATTACATTATTTATAAACAATGCGACATTGCCGCAGCAACTGCCATTTCGTCTGACTTTTATGCTGTGCCGTCCAGAAAGTGTTTGCTCTCTACCGTGTTCCATGTGCGTGCAGTTTATAATACACCGCCATGAATTACTCTGAGGACACACACACACACACACACACACACACACACACAGTCAGGACCTGAACCAAACACCAAGCCTCATATCCTTTCATCTCGAGGTACAAAAGGGGCTCAGCACATGCTGTATAAAATAACTGTGTTAAAAAAAGAGCAGTAGCCATTTTCTCTAGTTATGCTTCCGCTCACGGTGTAGAAGTATGTCCACTCACGAATACTTGATAAAAATGAACTAAAAATAAATGAGAGCGAGGAGGGCTTAAGAGAGGGTGGAGACATTACATAATCATTTCAATGCAATTAGGCTCTGCCAATAGAGTTTCCTAACTGCAGCACACTTGGGGGTGGTTGCTGCTTATTAGGACCCAAATAAGACTCGGAGAGGTTTCTCAGCGAGTTGATGTTGTAGTCAAGGTAACGGGCTCTGATTATTTCTCCACACAGGAAAAGGTACAGGTCGCGCTATTTTGGAGCGCAGAAGGCAGAACGGCTGATTAACTGTGTTTCAAAGGAGTTAGCAAGGCAAATAGTAGCCTGTCCTAATCTGAATGTATTTAGAGCGCTATTTCTGTCGCACACACGCCCATGCCCCTGCCTGTGTTTTTATTAAATACATAGATTATAATGGATTTTTACAACATTATTCCGGTTGAACTTGCATTTCACGTAAGAGCGGCGTCCTCCTTTGCTGCAGGTGTGAATACGGAGAGAGGAAAGAGGGCGGAATGGATGTCAGTGTCAGTGGTGTGTGTGTGTGTGTGTGTGTGTGTGTGAGAGATCGTTCTAGGACTGTGGGCTGGGTGGGTGTCACACCTGCGCAGGAGGAGCAGCCTTCCCTAGTCACGATTGCACTGCAGTACAGCTGAACGCCAGTGAGCAACAGAGGCTAACATGTTAGGGAGAACTCAAGAGACGACTGCTACGTCTAAATGAGAAACCCAAGGGGAGGAAAGGGTTAAGGTTAGGAAATAGGAAAGGAGATGCCGAGATGTCATTACAGCCAGTGGGTCATTTGGCAGCGCTAAAACTGGGTTTGTGTAACAGTGGCATACCACTGACACAAAAGAATGTGCCCAGCTACAGCCAACTGGCACCGATTAACATTGTGCTTATTCTAATGTGTTGTCTTTCGCCAAACAGTTGTTATGAACGTAGTTAAAGCTATTGCCAAGTGGCAAAGCACACTGTAAACTTTATGAACACTTTAAGTACAGCTATATAAACAATAGCAGATAGCTACAGTAGTAAACATACACGTTAAGAACCAAGGGCTAATATTACAGTAACATTATTGGATATAGTCGCACATTAGCATATACTGTAGCTAGCTACGGCTATCTGCACCATCATCAGCTGAGCTAGCATTAGGGGCCAAAACACACAGATGGAGGCATGGTGCTGTTTTAAGCACCTCTTTCCAATATTTCTTTCCACCCACGTTGAGTCATGTGGTCATGCTTATAGGCATGGCAGATCATTTTACCAAAATCATAAACAGGCTTTCTGCGTACAAGCCACATAGAACATGCTCTAGAAAACCAGCATCAGTATTCACAGAATAGGCACTTCATTACATGTGATTTTCCTTTTACATAATTTATCGTGTCCAGTTTCACTAATGGTATGCATGACAAATGAGTCCTCTCATGCAGACAGACAGACAGACAGACAGACAGACAGACAGACAGATAGATAGATAGATAGATAGATAGATAGATTCAGTAGGTAGACAGACAGACAGACAGACAGACAGACTCTGCCCTAACAAAGACATGCACCATTGATAGCGCTGCCACACCATTATACTGCACACCAAGCAGTGTTTGCCAGCCCTTGTAGCCAGAGGGTACTAGCATCACTGTGACGTATGGCGAGGGTAAATTAACATGAGGTTACAGACACTGGAGTGTTGTGTTGTCCAGCACAAGGACTTGGACCGCACTTGTTGTCCTGACGTGTTGTTCTCGACATTGTATAGTGTACCTACAGCAGGTCATAGGGTTGTAGGCGGGGTAATTGTTTTTCCAGTGTCGAAGTTGATTGCTGGTAACACACTGTGTGTGTGTGTGTGTGTGTGTGGTGCGTGTTAGAAATCTAAATTATTTTATTTTCATCTCTTGCAGGTGCACACATTTGCCATCACTAAGAATTGTGTCAAATGTGACCAAATACATGTACTGTACAGTACATCATCACAGAGAGTGACAGTGTAACCCTGTGTGATAATCTCCCCAACATCTCAGTCAACAACAACAACAACGGCAACAAAAGAACAGAAACACTACGTGAAACTGAAAGGTTCAAATATGACAATGAATATAAATGTCAAATCAAAAATGTGTCCAAACACACACACACACACATGCAGATTGTAATTACAGTATCAAAGTAAATAGCATCACAGTTAGCAATTGTATAGCAATACAGCTATACAATATGTGCACAGTGCACCTATGACTGAATACACTGTACAGTGTGTACGCACATACAGAAAACGGTGTGCTTGTTTGTGTCTGACCATGAATGCGGACAGACACGCACATTCTGGACTTACCCGCAATAAGTAATGCATATTGATGAAAGGTGAATCCACCAGGCACATAGATGTGCTTGTCTGGTTGTATCCCCTCCAGTGACAATTAAATGCTCCTAGGGGCAAAACACCACCTGACACAACCCTCTGACTGCCACCCAGTTTGAAACCCGTCGACAAAGACCAGTATATACCATTCTAATGTAACGCTGTATGTGTTTGCACGGCTGGTTGACACATTCACATATGCACTGCGTAGTCCCGCGATGCACCAGAGGAGAGCTGTACACCGCACAGGGTCTATGGAGCTGTGCAGAGGGGACATCGTTTTGAGCGGACCGGTGGTCAGGAACGTTAACGCGGTGATAATAGTGACAGGTGTATTGCACAATGTACAGTACAATGCTTGTAGACATGTGAGAATGTATGGACCGTGTCTGATTGGTGGAGGGGAGGGGGGGTACTGTATTGTGAAATGATTGCAGGCACACTACGGAGGCCCTAGAGGGGTGAGAGTTGAGCACTAGGATCACAGCTATAATCTGGGGGGGGGTCGTGGATGGTGGGATGAGACAGGAGAGTGATTTCAGAACTAGCAGTAGTTTGAGGAAGGAGGGGGGTGATGGTGAGGTGTGAGGAGAGCAGCCGCCTTGGCTCTGGTGCTCTCCGTACGTTCACAGGCATCGCGCTTATTTAAAGTCTGTTTCCCCGGTGACTTCCATGCGGGTGAGATGAAGCGATGGTGGGAGGCTATTGGAAGAGGCCGGGTGATGGGGGTGGTTAGGGATGAGTGGGGGGGGGGGGGGGGGGGGGTAAGTTGGCCAGCAGATGGCTACCTCCTCCCCTTCCTCCACAAGTACCTTGCGCTTGCGTTCCGCCCTCTCCCGCGAGCGCCTCTTCCTCTCCTTGGCCTTCTCCAGAGCCTTCAGGTCCGCGGGCGGCTCCATCTCCAGGCGGGCCTTCTTCAGGTGGGACGCAGCGTGCGCCATGGCTGGTTCCCCCTCACTCCCTCTTCCTGAAACCCCTTACTTCCCCCGAGATACGGCGGCTTTCGACGGGTTCCACCCACCGCCAATGGTGTGCAGTAGCCTCCGGTGCCTCTACTCTCTCTGCCCAAGGACAAATCCCTGTGCGCTTGCTATTCCACCACGGGAAGACTAGCGGAAGAAGGCTTAGAGCTAGGAGACGACAGAGAGATAGAGAGAGAGAGAGAGAGAGAGAAGAAAGACTGACCCTCTCTATGCCTGTGTGAGCCACCTCTTCCCCGCTCTCAAACAGAGCGCGTGTGTTTGTATCAAGCCCTTGCTCTCCACTGCCTGCAATACTGCATCTGAGACAGACAGAGAGAGAGAGAAAGAAAGAGAGAGAGATAGATAGAGAGAGAGAGATGGGTAAAGAGAGCCCTCCCCCCTTTAAGCTGCAGAGGTAACGGCCGACGGTATGTTTACGGCGAGCTGGAAGGCTTGGGAATCTGTCACTCATCCTCCAGAAGCACGACGTCCCCTGCTAATCGCGCGTCGTTTGGTTGGATGGTGGCGGGGTGGGGAGGGGAAGGGGGGGTGGTCGGAGATGAGCGAAAGCGGTGGGTGGGAGGAGCTACAGCCGGGCCGGAGAATCGCTCACCGCTCCGTGGGAGGAGAGAGTGGGAAATAGCACCTGGGACAGCGGCAACAATGGACAATGTGATGGCAGCATTTTGTTTGAAATGGAACGGTCTACCTCAGCGAACTGCTCTGATTGATTTCACAGCTTTAGGATGCGCACTGACATGTTGTGCACACGCACACACACACGTACACACAACCGCACGTCATTGTCACGGTTTGCGGCGTTAAAACCCCGTCGACATCGACGTGATTAAAAGCAGCACAAAGAAACGGGAGCGTCGCTGCAGTGTGGGTCCTCCTGAGAGCAGCTACATTTTCCACCGTGCTCGCAAACACGATTTGATTACCACAGCTTTCTGCCACGTTTTCATAAACATGTCAGCTATACACTGTGGTATTACGTGCAGCTGTATGTGGTTCAGGTGTGGTTGTGTTTGCAGCGATGCTAACACAGCTAGCTAACGACACACAGCTAGCTAGATATTAACCATATACAGTATATACTGTATATAGTGACAGTGTGTAGATTATTGAGACAATAACCTAGAAATACAGATTCTCTAGTGAAATACAGTCCCCCAGGGTCTTTGCCCTGTCCATGGTGCTGAAACAGAGCCTGCTACAGTGTGGACAGGTTTCTGCTAGTAGTGTTTTCCAGAAAGTCCCTGGAAGTTTTACAAAGATCTCAATTACGGCGCCCACGTCTACACTCACCACAGGGTGAAACGAGGCGCGCAGCCATTCACCATCTATCATTAGATTTCATAAACAGGAATTATGTACTACAGTGCTAGTACAACGCTGTAGTATTTAAACAGCCAGCAAAGCACCACCATATCAGGGTATCATGAACAGCATAATGTATTCTATCGTGTACAGAATGGCCTCAGCCAATTTGTGATGTTTTCCACGGCCTCTTCTATTGTCTGTCTCCAATGCAACACCACCACCTAGTGGTGAGGCCTATCATTGCAACACACAATCTACTGCACATACAGTAATTAAGGCAGCAACACCAGGCTACAAGATTGCTGATAGAACGGGCAGGAGGATTTAGAGAGGGGGATTTGCAGATTACTGAATGGCCTATACACAGCCCAACCAGTGAAACCTAGCAACGGTTATGGGGGATTATTCTGTTTACAAGAAAGAGACATCTTGATAACGCTCAGTATTATACAGTATTAGCACCCCCCTGGGTGTAGTAGAGAAAATGTATCAATATAGTGTGTTTTTGTTTTTCTGCGTGTGTGTTTGGACATTGTTGAGCAGATTTGAAAAACCCTGTGAAATTTGAGGCTAGGACTGTGGTTATTACAATAACACAGCAGCAATAAGACATGTTCTATCCTATAAGAACCCCTAAAGCAACATACAGTTCTACATACAGTATCTACATGGCGATAAGATACGTATCACGATACAGAGGCTACAATTCGATATATTGCGATATATTGCGATATATTGCGATACTGGAAGAAAGGCAATATCAGATAAATCTGGGAACAAGCATCTTTCCTCTCTTTTGAGGTTAATGTATTAAAAAATATATATATACTGTATATATATATATTTTTTTATCGTTAGTGTTATATAGAATCGATACAGTATCGAGAACCGTAATGTATGTTGGTGTTGTTTGTGTTTAAATCAGCCTTATCAGTTTGCTGGGTCAGCATTTTGAAGATTATCTTCAATCTCAAATAAATATATAATGTCTTCTCATAATACACTAGTATCTAGTCTGATTACCTGGTGGTCAAATTAATATGATGACTGTTGTCAAAGTGTGTATATTGTGTGGCTCAATGAGCACCAGAGAGGATGAGACTATAGTAAACCAATGACAGAGGAGGTGTGTGTGTGTGTGTGTGTGTGCGTGTGTGTGTGTGCACGCGTGCATGTGTGTGTGTGAGAGAGAGAGATGCTTTGTGCTTAACAATCCATGTCAAGGAAGCCAGATGGTCCTCTGACCTAATCCATCAATACTGCCATGCACGTGCACACACGCAGACAGACAGACAGACAGACAGACAGTAAGGCCATGCCCTCAAGGTCTGTGCATCTCCTAAAGAGCTTACCTGAAAACACACACACACACACACACACACACACACACACACACATCTAATCAACGCTCCAGGCGCAGACGTTCATTCCCCAAGACGGGGGCTGTGCTACGGGCTCAGAGGCAGACAACAGAGTCGTCGAGGGGCCACTCCTCACCCCCCTCCTTCCCACCCCCACCTTCGAGACGTCACGCTACTACACAACACAATCAGTCACTGATTGTGTCCAGATCTGCATTCTCGACTGAAAGCATATGCAGTGTGCATGCAGGCAGAGGTGGTGTTAATTGACTCTGATGTCCTGGGGAGGGGTGTCTATCTGTATACGTGTCTAGTACGGTGGTCCATAACCAACTCCCCCACCTCTGTACCGGAATTAAAGCAACTGGGGGCTTGGGGAAGCTGTGTGTTTGTGTGTCTACATGTATGGGGCGGGCCAATGGAAGAACCCCCTCCCCCCCCACTCAGAGCTGCCTATATTGAGCTGTAAAGTGTGTCGGTGTGCTAGATTAGCCAGATACACAACAATGGGCCATTGTGACCACACGCTGCTCCTGACACACCC
>JAOEGT010005175.1:0-11252 GCA_025447795.1 Speoplatyrhinus poulsoni
TCCTCTCCTCCCCTCTTCTATCTCCTCTCGTCTCCTCTCCTCCCCTCTTCTATCTCCTCGCCTCTCCTCTCCTCTCTCCTCTCTCCTCTCCTATCCTCTCCTCTCCTCTCCTCTCGTCTCCTCTCGTCTCCTCTCCTCTCCTCTCCCACCTGCTTCTCAACAGACACGGTTATACCCAGCGGCCGGCGAAACTTCCCCCCCTCTTTCTGGGACAGCAACTACGCCTCGCCCCAGAGCCGCTCGCACTGCGACCCGGGGGGCTATTCCATGGACCCGTACACGTCGGGGCTTCACCCCGGCCTGCCTCACCACCACGCCCACGCACACCCCCACGCCCACGCGCACGCCCATGCGCACGCCCACCCTCCAGAGAGCTGGGGCTACCCACAGAGCCAGGGCTACGGGCCGCCCAGGGCCCTCCACGAACTGTACTCGCCCTCGGCCCTGGAGCCCCACTACGGGCCCCTGCTCATGCCGGCGGTGCGGCCCCCGCACCTCTCCGCCCTGCCGGGACACTACGAGGTCAGCAAGCTGGAACCCGCCTCCTCATGGCCTGGAATGCTCCCTCCAGGAGACATGGGCCAGACCCTGGCCCTCAACATGGACACAGGTACAGGAACCTATCTCAGACATGTGTGTTCCTATCATAGAACTATAGGTCCCTATAGCATAGATTAGTGCTTAGCCTAGCCTAGCCTAGCCTAGCCTAGCCCGAGCAGTTGTCTGCCTTTTTGAAATATGAATCCCCCCAAAAAGACGTGGATCTCACGATGACCCCCTAACTCCCCCACCTGCTCGACACCACCACCAACACCCTGTGTTCCACTAACACATGGCTGCACAGACGTGTCCTTTTCATGCACAAACGTAGTCAAAACATGCCAACTCTATAATAAAAACCAATGTTGGAAGAATGTTAATTCTGTTACTAGAAAGAAAAAACTAGACGACTTTGGACTTGGAATATAGCGCCACCTTTTGTTGAAACTGGCTAGAAATAAAATGCAACTAAATTCGGTTATATAAAGACAAGCTACTGTATCTGACCAATGAATATGTAAGCTCTAGAAAAGTCTCGCAGAGTCAGACTTTACTCACATGAAGCCTGGGACACAGTGCTGGCTAACTGCACCTACTTGACAGGAAAGGTATTTTTGTAAATCTGAAATACGTACGGTTACTGCTAAAAATAAATGAAAACTGCAGTTACTAAATAAAGCATTACTAGCGTTGCACCAGAATTACGGATACAGACTTAAGTGACAATCCTACCAATACCAATTTTGTGATGTCGAGCTTACAGTGGTATGTATCAACCAGACGTTCAGCACAGAGTTGCTTATGGGACATAGTGTTAATGGTAGGAAGAGGCTGAGACTAGTCTCTATACCATCGTAAGCTTGACTGCATTTTCTGAAAGTTGATTTCCATTGGCTGTTAGCATTGTCACTCACAAGTCGGTACACATAATTCTAGTGCGACACTATAGTGCAGTGCTTTATTTACTAATTTAATAAAATGTCAAATGTATTTTAAGCAGTAACCATAGAGCACAGATTATTGAGTCATTGGGTTGTCATTGGTTTGTCGTGCAGGTCAATCAAAATACCTCTCCTGTCAAGTAGGTGGATCTGGTCAAAGCCAGTGTTGTGTCCCATCCTTTACACAAGTAAAGGCTGGCTCTGCGAGACAATGGCTGGGACTAGCTCTGGACATTGTATAATTGTCTGCACTCCTAAAATCAAGAACGCAAACTCTTGCAGCCCGATTGCCCAAGCTACTTGACACCATATACTGTGTACTGTATACTACTAGTATATACTGTATACTGTATGGTGTACATTATACTGCTACTGTATAATGTATACTACTACTGGTACTGTTTACAGTATACTTCTAGTGTACACTGTATACTTTATACTGCTGCGAGGTGCAACTGTGTGTGTGCTAGTGTGTGTTGTATTCTTCTGAGTAGTCTATACTGCAGTGCTAAGTAATATTATTACTTTTTTAAGTAATTAGTAGTGTAACAAATGACTATTTCCAAAACAGTAGTATTACAATTATTAATCCTAGTAACGCTGCCTCAATGTATTACAAGTAAACGATTTTCCCCCTTATTAGACTTCCATCTTATGAAGACGTGGGTTTCTGAGTCAATGTTACGTTGTAACCTAGGGATACGCAATGCCAGCCTTTATGTGGCATTTAGTCACATGTAAGACCAAGCATTCTTTATGAACTGCTTTTCATCAACTAAACTACTGTCATTCTTGTGTATAGTATGGCTATTGTGGTGCACATTATTAGCATACAGTATATTAATTCATACATTTGTTTTTGTGGATGCTTTTCTAGACATCTACATTTTACTGTAAATGTACTGTAAACGAGTTACTGTAAACGCAAATAAAACAGATAAAAAGATGTCACTAAGACAGGAGCATTAATTATAGAAATATTATATATATATTATTTTATTACCTTTCGGTTTTTCATTTTTAGCTAGCAAATCAATTATAATAATTTTACAGATTAAGTATGTGCACAAAGGCTGCATACAGATAGCCTACACACATCAAAACGTCTGAAAAACAAACGCAACAAGGCAATATTCAAATGGTTGTGTTGAATGACATTTCCAATACAGACATTCAAGCAGCGATGTTGGCATTCCTTGCATGATCTTAGAACCCAGGGGGATATTCTATGACTGACAAATATGTGTCCCGGTATCTTAATCATTAAATATACAACTGGCTGTCGAGGAGAATGTGTTGTGAGCATGCTTGTCATTTGTTAATAGAGCTACATGTCTTTAACAAATGTATGTGATTTGCCACAGACGGGCATTCTGGGATGTCTGAATATCAATATTACCTCGTGAAAGAATCGCACCCACACACACACACACACACACACTCGGCATAATCATCCCAGAAGGGCTCTTTCATCCCAGACAGGATGTTTGGCATTAGTAGACTCCATGACAACCTGTGTTATGTCGTCTGCCATTGTTCTTCTCATTGTCTTCTCTGTGTCCATCCCTTCAGGCCTGCAGCACCACAAGAAAGGCAAAGAGCTCTACTGGTTTTAACGAGTCACATCAACCAGCCATTACCAGCTCCAATTAGGCATTGGACCCGCTCCTCTATTCAAGCACAGCTTTGTCCCTTCAACCCTCTCCATTCCTCCTGCGTCTCTCCATCCCCGGTTATCCCCCCCCCCTCCTCCCCCATCCCCATCTCTGAGCCAATGAATGCACTCCCCCCCAACCCCACCCCACAGTATGCAGCCTAGCTCCAGGTGTCCATGGCTGCACCATGGAGATAAAAGGGGGAGAGAGAGAGAGAGAGAGAGAGAGGGAGGAGAGAGAAACGACTGTCTTCGTGGTCTCCCTTAGTCTTCTGCCCTCTCCATCATCCATCTCCATCGCCCTCCTTTTTCTCTTGTTTTGTGCCCAACCGACCATTCTTGGCAAGGTACGAAAAGCACCGCGACCTGTTTGGACCGCCAAAGACAGGATCATGTTCGACTCGGTGCGGAAGGGAAGCCAGATGAATGGCGAAGCGTTGCTTTCCCCCCAACGTCCCCGGTTATCTCACTCTCTCGCTCTTTGTTGGTGCAGTGGTTTGTCATCAGCCATTTATCTGCATCTCACAAATGCATCAGAGGAATGACCGGTGCCTGCGATGATGATGACGACGATGGCTGTTTATGCATTGTGACTGTCATTGTGATGCCTGTTTTATTACGCTGTTCTCTCTTTCTATTTATTTGCATCCGTGAATTTCAAAAATGAGTTTTTGATTAGGCCAGTGTTTTCAGAAAATACCATGGTTCTTTTTTGTGTGTGTTTTCTCAAGTTGTTTCTTGAGATGACCATAAATGTGGTTTTGATGCCTTTGTTGATATATCTATTTTTGAGTGATTGTTTTTGTGAAGGCTAAAGATTATTATTCAGAAACATATCAAGTTGTGTTCAGTTCAACTATTATCATTTTGTTCTGAATACACTCTTTGTTCATAATTTGAGATGTTCCATTTTATTTCTATTATACAACGTCATTTTTGATGTTGTACCTTTGAAAAATAGAAACATTTTGGGATGTTTTTTTCTTTCTGTGTCATTTCTTTTGACTTTATTGATAAAGAATGTGACTGTCAATAAATATTTTTATGGTAAACCCAATAATGTCTTTGAATACTAAATTAAATAACATTTTGAACATTTTTGGATTCAAGTCAAATGTATATTTATAAAGTTAAGTAAGAAAGAACTACTGACCTAATTGCTATATGCAAACAGTAACGAATGTCAAAAGAAAGAAAGGCAAAACAAAAAACAATGACAAATCAACACAAATAGATTTTTTACAATGCTGATTAAAAGCAATCAGCAGGAGGTGAAAGCCCTTCTGTATCACAAGGGAAATCTGCAGTGCAACTTCATAAAACGGGTGAGAATGGAAGATATGCAGCTTGAAATAGTGTTTTATAGGCACAGCAGCCTATAGGCTACTTTTGGGATGGCCTCTCCTACTTTGTATTAAAGTACAATGTTTTAAAAACGCATTGTACGACCGAATCACAGCCGTGCGACCGAATCACAGCCGTGCAGATATTCAGTCTAACACTGAAGAACCCTCTCGTGTGTTATTGCTTAAATAATTACAGAGGCTAAAATTCTAAATATTTAGATATATCTGGCAAACCAGAGTAGCCTAGTTGTTCTAATGGTCAAATGTAGTTATTAATCCTGTATTTATTTTAGATTCCTAACAGAACACCATATTATTTTTCTATGTAAATTATAGACTGTAGACCTATTACGAAATAACACTGAAAGTTAAGGACTCCTAAGTCTCTTAAGACTCTTTATATCAAATCATTTTCTTTGCTGAAACTTTGACACAAAAAGGAATTTCCAAAATATCAAAGGATGTGTCAAATAGTGGAATGTTCCCGCCCCCTTTATGCTAAAGACTCAGTTGCCATGGTCACTAAGTGCTTCATTCTACATTTTATAAAAAAGTGCTTCATTCTGTAGTCTATCAATAAGTGCTTCATTCCATATTCTATATGGGTCACACAATCCTTTGGCTTGGCCAGAACAAGTTTTAAAGAGCGAGCAGAGAGCACTGTGAATACTGACTCAAGTAACACAACAGAAGTAACAAGCAAGCCCAAAGCCCACTGAACATGACATGATAGAGGAGGAAAACAGAAATGCCTCCATCATAGAACACCACCAGCAAACGTACGCGTGGCAGGCCAAACCGGTTGGCCCGGCCCCCGCCACAGACGGAGCTGGTGTCTGTGATAGGCCTTCCACGGCAACAGCAGCGCCACAGCACGCTGAGCCTAGCACGCAGGTTTGGGAGACAAGCGTCCAACCAGCAACCGCGGCCTGTGACGTCAACCGTTACAGGACATTCAAGGAGTGCTACGAGTACCAAACTCTCCGGCACAAACCCACGAGAGTCCGCCCCCAGGAGAAGGGCGTTGTTACGGAGACCGACATGAAGCTACAGGATCTCCAGGCGGCTCTCGGCGAGAGCCAGGCACGGACCCAGCGGCTGGCCGACGAGGTCTGGCAGCTCAAGGCCACCGTGACGGCACAGCAGCTCACGCTGAGCCGGGCCATGGCGGCCAAGGAGGAGGCTGTCCGCAAGGCCAAGCAGGGCCTCCTCGCTGCTCTGGCCCGGGAGAAGATGAAGACCTCTGTGGAGGCCACGGTGAAGGCCCTGGGCCAGCTGGCCAGGGGCGGAGCCGCTGCCTCCTCCAGCTCAACCAGGAGCAGCAGAAGCAGGAGAACAGGGCAACCATGGCAACAGGAGACGGATAAAACTGAGTGCTCAGATGGTGTGGACTGTCCCCCCCCTCAATGCGTTGGCTTGGACTGGGCCCCCCCTCAATGCGTTGGCTTGGAATGGGCCGCCCCTCGATGCGTTGGTGTGGACTGTGCCGCCCCTCGATGTGTTGGTGTGGACTGTGTCGCCCCTTGATGCGTTGGTGTGGACTGTGCCGCCCGTCGATGTGTTGGTGTGGACTGTGCCGCCCCTCGATGCGGTGGTGTGGACTGTGCCGCCCTCCATTTACTCGATGTTGGGATGGGCAAGGTGGACTATTCCCCAAATGTGATGATAAACAAAATGTATAAAAAACAAAATAAAAACATTTAAACATTAAAAAACAAAAACATAAAAGTGACTGTTATTATTGCACATCAGTCTGCTACCCACCTTTATTTTGTCAGCCCAGAAAACAGTCAATCCTCCTCACACAGTAGCTAAGGAGCTCAGTACATAATAGCAAGCCTTGTGACATGCCTTGGCATTTGTTTAGTGAGAATGTGCTTCTTACAGGAACAATAACTGCAGCTGAATGACAAGGCGCAGGTCAAAATGATTTGTCCTTAACAACATTATTAGCCATTCAGTTATTGTATGTCTTGCAATCAATCCAACAAAGGAATCATGCTTGTCCTTGGATTTCACTGGCAAATAGAGCTGGAGTCATTTGTATAGCAGTTGAATTAGCAGTTGAATAGCATCAGGCATGCTTCTTGACAATGGAAGTCAGGTTGAGAAGTGCACATGGAGAAGGCCCAACTAGTTTAAAATCAGTTAACAAGAGTACGAAACAGAGGTTGTTAGTCGTGTTCCAGTGTGTTTGGTGCTGTACTGTGCATAATTCTTATTCCTGACCTAATTGGAACCAAATGGCATTTTGACTCAAATATTATCGCAATATACGATTGGATATTTGTCTTGGTCAAACACAAGTCTAATCAGATGTTGATTTTAAAGGTTGAGCGGTTCGACTGTATATCAATTTTAAAGGCCTTCCATTTAAATTCTTCCATGTGGTATTCACAGTTTGGCACCTGTACAGTGGAACGAGTGACAAATGCCAGTAATGTGTAACCAGAGGAGATGCAAGCTATCCCTGCTATGCACCAAGTGTTGCTGTGTTATTGATCTGATAGATTACTTGTTGAGCTATGTAAACGTATAGGCCACTGTGACAATTTGGACTGCTGTTATGTCTAAGCCCCACTAGAGAGCAGCCAACTATGCAATTGGCTCTAAGTTGAGGAAACACATGTATTGATATTGTAAAATAAAGCTAGTCTCTATATAGGATTGTTTGTGTTGATATAATGTGACATTCTCTTTCCTAGCTCTCAAGTATGTTATATGTTATATTAATTCACTATTATGTGGGAGAAGACATTAATTAATTTATGTTTATGTTTATTTATTTTTATATTTGTATATCCTCCGACACAGGGACATCTTTGTATTTATGTGCTAATGTAAAACAAATTGTGGAATTAATAACATTCACAATTATTTTCCAATTTAATGTTTTTTAATCCCAAACTCAGCATGGAAATGGCGCCATCAACTGGTGACTTTGAGGCATCTTGCTATAGCTTCACCTGCTGTTGGTTGAAAGGTCAATCAATGCACGCTTGAAGTGACTAAACATCAATTTCTTAGTCTTAACATAATCATAAAATATATAATATTTGCCATTTTTGGTGATTGCGCTGGATATCTGTTTTTAGCTTTTTAGTATGTTTATGATTAACATTAAAGGAAATGATTCTTTATCCTCATTGGGAATTTAATAAACAGTGTGTTTACGATAACAATACAGGACACTATAAACAAAACTGAAAAGAGAAGAGGAACTGTCACATTGGCTGGGCCGTAACACAGTCAGTCATTCTTTACAGTAACAGAAACCACCAATTGGTGACCAGTGTGACTTTGCAGGTCTTTTATGGGACATCACCATGGACAGGTCACAAGAGGGGGTCACGAGGTAGAGGCTATAGGCTTTGTGACTTTAAATTAATTCAAGTATGATTTAAAAAATATGTGACTCAAAGGCATTTATTAAACAACTGTATTTATTTTCTGTGACCGTTCATTGTCAGTTTTGTTATGCAGTGTGAATGTTGCCCTTGCTCTAAAACTACTCCAACACATGCACACACATACACACTCAACCTTGATCTATGATCCCTTTGTTATTGAGTTGGCAACATAAAAAGTCCTGTCACTTGACTATCGTAAATGTGGAAGCATCTCACAAGTCACGCTATACAGTTAGTGGTAAAGTTTAATTGACACGTCGATTTCCTCCTTATGTACAGTGCTAAAACACCAGATCGTGCACACTGGTATTTGTGTGTGTGTGTACAGTAAGTGTATGTATACAATATACAGAGCTTATGCAACATAATGCAATGATACTAATATACACACACACACACACACACGCACACACGCACACACACACACACGCACACACGCACACGCACACACACACGCACACACACACGCACACAGCGAGAATAAATGGAAACATAAAATGGACAAACATTTAATGGGTTTAGCAGCATCTGTAAATGTGCTTGGCTCTGCTTTAATTTTACTACATCATATGACCTGAACTATTACAGAGCCCTGCAGGCACAGATATGTCAAATAATACAGTATAAACAACATGCAGGCAGGAAAACACCCATGTGTTTCTCCAATACACCCACTACTACTAATTTAGGTCAGTGAGAGGCAACAAATATATCTATTACTATGAGCAATATCACCTGTCATATCTACCGCAAATGCCCTACAAGCATATACACAGGTTCCAAAAATAGTATTATTCTTATACTGTAGTACACTCACGCTGTAATAAAACAGTAAGTATATGTGCAGAGGATGTGAGCGTGCATTTTAGAAAACGGAAGGATGTTCTGTATAGTTGCCATTGCAAGCAATTACCACAGACCCATCAGAATTAAGAACAGTGATTTAACTATACCAAAAATATTTTTGCATTTCTCATTTTATTTTTAGGAAGCGCTTTGTTGAACCTATCACAATCTGTTTAGGTAACCAGTAAAGGCTAATAACCCATATGACGATGAACGCATGCTACATTATACAAGTCATGACTAAACGTAACTAGATGTGACATTTCCCAGAGTGTGTGGGTCTACTTGTGTGCAGGCGTCCAGTATGTGTGAAAAACATGAAATCAATTACTGGAATATACATTCCAGTAGGTGAACTTACTGTAATGTATATAGAATATATAAATATACATGAATATAAAAACATATTAACAGCTGGATGCCACAGTGGTCTGGGGTTACAATCCCAGTCCGGGCAATAATCCAGTAAGTGTCCTCAGTCTAGGACCCTTATACAAAAGGCCTACCTGAACATAAGCGAGAGAAATATAGCATTGGCCATGGTGCTTCGTACACTAACATGGTTAACATCCTGATTAAACAGGCTTTACTGAAACTAACGTCACATTAACGTCACACAAGGACAGAAAATATTGAACTGATGAAATGCTCAAGGAGAGGGACATGCAAAAGGGTCCGGGTGCATTTTCAGCAAAAGGAGAAACATAACAGACATGTTATTTACAGTATATATATATATACTGTATATGCAAATATAAATATATTATATTAAATATAATTATACTTAAACCTGCCTAAACTTTGAAATTATTGCGATAGGTTTTGAAATTAGTTCTTTAATTTACAAAAAAAAGGAATATATCAAAACATAACCTAACCATTTCAATTTTGGCAGGTTTACTATTAACAACAAGCCCCATGTGCAAATATTGAAGATAATATCTTATTTATACATACTGTAAGTTGTAATATAACAGCTTTGTTTTTGCGTATTGTGACTAATGACAGCATTATGAACAGAAACCATGCAAAATTTGTGTAAGTTCCCCACTGTCTAAAATACTATAACTGATTTGTAAGCTCTCTCTCTCTCTCTCTCTCTCTCTCTCTCTCTCTCTCTCTCTCTCTCTCTCTCACTGATCATCAGATGGTGTTTATGATGTTCTCAAAGGCACCTGACTAGGCATGTCTGTGGATAGCTAGTGTATATAAGATCAGTACATGAGGCTCCATTTACCTACAATTTGGTTTACACACAGATACAGGTAAGTGGTAGCCTAACACACACACACACACACACACACACACACACACACACACACACACACACACACACACACGCTAGCTTAGCTGACACACAGATACAGGCAACTGAGAGACTAAATCACACACACACACACACACACACACACACACACACACGCTAGCTTAGCTTACACACAGATACAGGCAACTGAGAGCCTAATGCACACACACACACACACACACACACACACACACACACACACACGTTTCCTGTGGGTTCAGGTGCATTGTTAGCAAAAAGGAGAAACATAACAGACAGATGTTAAGACATCGTCATAGAAACCTAAAAGATATGACAGTCAGACAGGAAAAATGCCACATGATAAAGAGAAAAATAGAAAGGAAACTTGAAAAACTTGAAAGACGTGAAAGTCGGCTGAACAGAAAAGGCACCTGTGCTGTTTCCTGCATGTCACAGTGGGGATCTGGAGGTTGTTTTCCTAGTAAGCAATAAAGAGTTTCACTCTTTCATTTCTAATGTCTGCCAGGATGAAACTCATGGTTGCCGTGGCTGCCGTGCTGGCTGTTGCCAGCTGTGCCAGTTTGTCACTGGAGGACATGGAGTTCCACGCCTGGAAACTCAAGTTTGGTAAGAGTCTTTGTTTTAAGCTTGTATTTCAGGCCTAATTAGATCACAGAGGAACAAGTTTCAATTAATGTAAGCTACTACATACATTATCATGAATCAGAATGTTGGTGCAATGAATTCTGCTTACTGTATTTGTATTGTGTTTTT
Organism: Speoplatyrhinus poulsoni; assembly: GCA_025447795.1. NCBI lineage: Eukaryota > Metazoa > Chordata > Actinopteri > Percopsiformes > Amblyopsidae > Speoplatyrhinus > Speoplatyrhinus poulsoni. The sequence continues at coordinate 10,779 of JAOEGT010005175.1, forward strand.
ATATAACTGGTTAAGTTCATTATACATTTTGATATCTGATGAATCTGCTTCCACATTTGTTTGGACTGGCAGAAAAGACCTACGGTTCCCCATCAGAGGAGGCCCACCGCAGGCAGGTCTGGCTAAACAACCGCAAACTGGTGCTGGTCCACAACATCTTGGCCGACCAGGGCGTCAAGTCGTACCGTCTCGGCATGACCTACTTTGCTGACATGGTTGGTCCGGAAAACACTATTTAGTTTCTGTAGATTAAGGTCGATAGTCTTTTTCCTCAGCTTTACCAATGCCACAATTAAGCTTTACAAGCTGAAAGTATACATAAATAGAAGCTATAAAAATATATAAATGTCTATATATGCTTTTATGTAAATTTGACATTTCCTCATTATATATGCACTAGAGAGTATATAACTGCGGTTTTCGTCATCAAACCAATCTGACAGCTATTAATTAGTATCAAAAAAGATATTAATT
>JAOEGT010005186.1:0-10000 GCA_025447795.1 Speoplatyrhinus poulsoni
ATTAGAGGTATTTATTGAAGTCGGAATAAGTAGGACATCACTGAAGGCCTAAGTGTGAAATGCACGGCCCGCCACTGACATTATGAAACATGCATTCCATTGTGACCAGAACAACACAACTGTGTCCATAGCCAATATTTTATAGAAACAATAATTTAGAGAAAATGGAAACTACACATTATAGGGATTAATCAAAATATCTATATGTAGCTCTCCAGTACAGTTACTGGATGAAGCTAACATAATATAGCTCCATCAAATCCTCTACCAAGCCCTTGACCTCTCCTCAATGGAGCCCAACCTATGACCAAATCGAGCCGGATATTTATCTACACATATGACCCGATATATCAACCAATTGGAAAACGAATTTGTGTATTAGAGGGCATTCTTTGTATTTCTTATGTTATTTGCATAAACACTAACTCCTTTATGTTGTCTGTGGTACATACAGTATATTATATAATTTGTTTAAAATTGTGGAAACCATTCTATAAAGTCAGCTATACTTTTTATATTTCAAAATATTCTAAAACACTTGTATACTTGGCAATAGGAGGTTCAAATAAGGGTCACGTTGTTTGAATTTCAACTTCCTATTCCCAAGACGACGATTTTTTTTTTTTTGTGCAACTTTAGTTCAGTATTGTGTGTTGTCTATTAGCCTAACACTCCATGGTATTTTATGGCATGAATCCCTCTGCTCGCTTGAGTTAGTCGTATCCTTATTGTCTCTCTTTCACCCACCCAACAGAACTTGTCCTCCCTTTAAATGAGTCCTTCCTTCCTTCTTTTCTTCTTCTTCCTGGCCTATTTCTCTCATACCTCATGCTGAAGAGCTTAGTCGGCACTCAAGCTAACATACAGCATAAACAAAAACTTGGCAGAGGAAGAATGCAATCTCCTCCATTGTCCCCCCTCCCTCCCACACACACACACACACACACACACAATTTCTCTTGTTCCATCCTGCTAGGGAAAATACAGTCAGACAAGACCCTCCTTTCTCTCCCTCCCTACCCACCCCACCGCCCTCTGCTGAGTTCACATTCTTTGTTGTAGTCTGCTCTTATCACATCTCCCCGTCTACAACCTGGAGAAAGGCTACAGCCAGGATCCAAGGTGTTCTGCTGTGACAACCACAACAACACCAGCAGCACCTTCGTGTCACGTGTAATGTTTATTTTATGATTCAGTATGTGTGGTTGTTAAGGTGGCCCTTGGTCTTTTATTTGCCGCTTGTTTCCAGCCTGGGGGATTGCTTGTTTTGTATTTGAGAAGCCTTGCTTGCCGGTGTTATCATTAGGTCACGACCAAACCTATCTGAGCACGTTTCTGGTTTCATTAGGACACAACAAGAGGCCTCATTCACATGAAATGTAACTTTATTTCCAAATCATCATTATACATGTAAATATATTTTACTTTGCTTTAAAAGATTTATGCAAGATGTCAATCAATATTGGGGGGTTGATGGTTACAATTTTTCATTGTTAAAAATAATGTGTAAATGTAGGCTACTGTATACAGTACAACATACTTTGGTTAAATTAGCTTAACTGCTGAACTCATGTCATGGCCAGCTACAATAGAATGCTATTACTTAGTTAACATATTTGAATGGGTAGCTGTTTTAGCTCTTTATGATAACCTAACCAAGTTCAGTTAAAAGAATAATCAGCGTTTAAGCTTCAACGTGAAGTGAAGCTTTGCACGTGTGCTACAGTCCATGAAATGTGTGTGTGTGTTGTGTGCAAATTTGTGCGTGTGAATTTTGTATTTGTCCTGAAATGTATGGCCATGTTTTCCCTACCCGGTCCAGTCTGGCAAAACCTTTGGAGGTGGGTTCTCCGTCATCATAACTGGCCTGTAAGGGGAATAGGGGGCATATAGTGTCTCAGGTTGTAGATGGGGAAGGAGGATTGGGGGGGGGGGTTCTGGTCTCATGGGTTGTTGTTGATGATCTGCCTGGGACGACCGTAGCCTGTCATGCCAGCCTGTGACGCCCCTTTATTGGTTCCCATCTGGAGGCCGATGACACTCTGCCCTTCTTTCAGCTGGTCCTCTGTAAATTCCCTCCTGTTCTCCTGGGCCTTTCTGCTCACACAAGACATGTTTATCAGTCCAAACTGCTGTGTCACAACAGTTTGAATGAAGACCTCTTTTGTTTTATGACAGAGGAGGAACACATGTGAGTTAAGTTACAAAACGCTGGAAGAAGAATGCTTTAAAAAAAAAAAAGAAAAACTCACTTATGGAACCAGTTTGGGTCTCCGCGGTAATTCCCGTCGTCTTTTGTGACGGCCAAACTTCCCAAAGCCATCAAGGTCCTCTGGACAGCAGCCATGTCCTTCCCTATAGACAGACATTATTCTCACATTAACCAAGAAGACACCAGACTACATAGGCGCAGGGAGTTCACATACTGAAATAAATACTACAGCTGGATAATAGCCCAGTTCAAATCAGCAGTTATTTCCTGTCTCACATCAAGGCCGATCTGTGTTAGCTGAGAAATGTTTAACACTGCACTCAGCCGCGGTGCCAATAATACAGAGAAATGCTGTGCGTCTCACCCTCCCAGAGGTCAACCGTCTGAAATATGTCCGTTTTGTTCGTGCCGTACTTCTCGGCGGCGTGGAGGAACTGGGAGATTTGCTCCATCTGCTTAAATGCCATGGAGGAGGTCTGGATCTTTCTGATGGGCTTGCTGACACCACAGAGGCTGTTGATGAGCTCACACAGGACCTGTAGGCAACATGAGAGATAGTGAAGTGGTCGTACAGATAACACAACAGGCCTCACCGTAACGTTGGTATGCCTGTTGGAATTTGTTTTGCCATGCCCCAGTCAGTCAGTTAACCCCAGGGAGCCCGAAGGAAAGGGAATATTTATTTAAAAAAAAAAAAAGAAAAGGTCTGATGAAAAGCCAGAAAAGAATATGACAGATCACAGTTACTGTGTGCTTCATGGGTGGCTGCCAACTTGTCAAGTTGTTTGCCAAGCAACATACTGTACATGTCAAGAAGTCTAACACATGAAATTCTACACAATGTTTTTACATTTAGAGGAATTGACTTGATTAACTTAATATTAGATTATTATTTTAATGTGTGATACGTGGAAACATGAGCGCGTGCTTATGGCTTTGGAAACACAGCCAATGCCCATTGTCCAGCAGTAATAATGCATTCACACTAATCGGGACAACGGGCCGTTGTTTTATATTCCTCGGAGACAGTCGACTCACACATCCATCCTTGAGCCAGGTCTGGAAGCCAGTCTTTCCATCCCCGGGACGGCCGACTTTTGAACCACACTGGGCCACGATCCATTCCACCAGCCTCTCCTCCAGCTCCTGGTCATATTTCTTATCGATCTTACTTTGTACTTCACGACTCAGGCCGTATGCTGGACCTTTGTTTGCCATTGTGGATCCTGTTGGGAAAGGAGAGCAGTGGACAAACTACTTAATAACCTCTAATCACTTAATGTCAAAATTCATTATGGATATTTAATAGAAGTAATAACATTCACATTCTTGCCCTGCCAACACCCACAATACTGGCCTGCACTCAAGACAAATAGTGTGTGTAAGAGAGAAGACGTTTGCGTCTCTGTTTTAGGTGTACATCAGGTATTTTAACGTCAACTGATCATAGCATCGGGGTGCTTTAGTATAACTCTTATTAATACATTCTGCACTTCCTGTCTCTGTCAGCAGTTAGACCTCCCCCCTACTTCCCTGCATCCTGTTTGCTAATTCAGTCGTCACTTCCTTCCTCCCACCCTTCCGTCCACAGAAAAAGGTGTGTGCAGATAACACAATGCCACTTGTATATGTACTCTGGCAATAGAATGCTTCTGTGCCTTAAACAGAGACATATACAGCGCCCTGTGTTTAACATTAAGGAACAGCATTGACCTTTCACCTCCACACGGTTCATTTTAACAGACAAGATAACGTGTGAAGATTTTGACATCTGATATTTCCCTCTGTGTTAATATGAATATAAAGGCTGACTTGTAGTTACTCCAGAAATGAATCCCAGTTTTGTTATCATGTTTGTAAAGGGTTGAACTATTTGTGCGTGTTAAGATGTTTGTGTGTGTGTGTGTGTTTATTGTGTCTGCAAAGTACACTTTACCGTGTGAGACAGGACAGTACATCCTGCCCTTGGAGAAATCATTTGCAAAACACAGACCGTGCTTTATTCTCAATATATAACATACTATCTTCAGAGACACACGTTTACAGAACTTGTGTCTACTGGTTGCTTATTATTTTCTCTGTCTGCCAAGTAATTCAAAAAGTGGAGATAATCAGGTTGTTGGATTGTAAATACCACCACAAACCGCACACTCTGCTGACTGTTCTAAATGTCACTTCTACACAGGAGTCCCTTTCAAGGTGTCAGGCCCAAGGCATAATGAGGGAGTCTACAGTCCATACTTCAATGCATCAGGACATGGTTAGAGGATGTAGGTTATTAGCCCATAGTGGTGATATTTCAAACTAACACGTGACCTGGACACATGATAAATATAGAAGTGGCATATCTACAATTATTTACACTGATTGGTTCATTGGGATTTACAAGAACATATTAATACTGTATGTATAATCCATATACATTTTCAAACACAAATCATATTAACATACATCCATATTATGACCATACAGTACAGTCCAGACATGTTTTTAATTTGTTTTACATTATGTATATGTTTCTAAGATATTTATGTTAACTCATGTTCTCGTGATAATGACATGATTACCTGTCATCGTGAGAAAAACTAATCTTAATGTAATACGAGCTAAATGCATGGCACCTTAGGGCCATATAACCTGCCTCTATGTCAACATTTGCTTTAGCAGGCTAATCACAGCCTTCTAGTTAGACTTGGTGTGGTTCCTTGTGAATGGTCTCATTCTAATCAAGTTAGTTATCATGTTTTAAAAAAAAAAAAAAAAAACTTCTTGCATTAATTTTTATTGCTTAATCCCTTTTTAGCATTTTATTTTCAATTGATTTGTTTTTACCATAAAGTAGCATAGTGGTTCAACCACAATAAACATAATACAAAAATATTCCATTACTTGTGCCATTTTAATCCTTATATGCTGACCATGATATGAGCTCCACTGGTGCAGCTGGGAGTTATGCTATTTTCCCTGCACATTGGTGATTTGACAATACGCATATTGTTGTGGATATTAGTGGGTATCATCAAGAATTCCAAGTAGCTGAGATTTCTTTCATAGAAAAATAAATGTTAATGTCTGCTACAATGCTGAATTAGCTTCAAAGTACTGTAGTGTAATTTCTTTCCTCAAATGATATCGAGTTGCTCCAGCTAAACCGACTGATATCATCAATAAGTATTTGTCATGTTAATCTTATCACAGATAAGATCTGTGGAGATGTAATCATTTACTGACTACTGTATTCCTCCATCTTTAATTCACAACTGCGCTATAGAGCCTCCTTCTTGTGTTTGATTGCATCACATGATTGTGAGAGTCAAATATTGTGACTTAGCAGAGGCATTTGGGTTCAGCTTGCCTAATATTAAAACAAACTTTTCTGGTATATGACACCCAGTGTGAATTAAGTACATATTGCACAACACCAACTGCACCGTTAACTCTTCCTGTCAACAACAAGAGCTTTCCAAAGACATTGATAACACTAGTAACAGGCCCTGAGCCATTGGGGCAGGGGGTTCCTCTGAAAAGGGTCTGTGTGGAATGGATTGTGGGTTAAACAGGAGCAACTGTATTCATACAAACAGGCTTGGCTTGTTGGATGTGTTGACAAATAAAGTTTGATTATTGTCATGCTCCATGTATGCAACAGCTTGAACTTGTGTGTGTGTGTGCGTGCGTGCGCATGTATGTGTTATTGAAAGTATATCAGAGTGGGGTGCAGGACATATTGTGAATCCATATAATGCATACAATACCCCACAGGCCATAACACAAAAATTATAACCTACTGTATGTAAAACAAGACAAAAGGGAATGGATGTCCATCGTTACAGAACAGAGAAGTAAAAATGTCTTAACTTACAGTATTCACACAGCAGCTGTTGATATGAATGCAGGTGGGTCTTGTGGTAGTTAAATGATTATTCTCTTCTTCCCAACACAATCTTGGACAGAGCACGCTCTAAAGGAGGACTGACGGAAAAAAAAAAACTAGTAGACTGAAATTACTTCACCTCTACAGCAAGATTGAACAAGAGAGAAACGCCCTCCAGCCTCTGATTTCATTCTTTGACCCACCCCTTTTTCCTTTTTCTCTCTCTCTCTCTCTCCCCCCCCCCTCAAATTATAACTCCTTATTTAGGAGAATGACGGGGAGGGAAAGAAGGCACGTCCAAATAGTTTGGTGTGGTCAATGAAAGGAATTCTACAAATGTTTCCCTCTACCACTTAGAACCAACGAGAAAGAGGAAGTGATGCAGGCATGGTGAACAGTAGTTTTTGACAAAACAATGAATGACATGTCCTGCCAGAGAATATTAAAGGTACATTCCTTGATTTATGGACAGTTATAGTTCAGGGGAAACTATAAGGAAATCTAGTAGTTTAACTTTACGGCCATATGCAAGAATGTAATGCTTCTTCACAATGTGTATAGTTTGTAGCCAGTGAAAACCTTCAAGAACAGGAACAAACTATGAAACGTCATGATGATTCTGGTCTGTTTTAGTGTTTTTTTGTAATTCGCAGCCAAATACCGTAGAATGTGTGAGATCATTTAGAGACACGCCCTATGGACATGTCATCCAAACAGAAGCAGGCCTGGACCAACATTGACATAGCGTGTGATAACATTAGGAGGAGCTGGCCACGTTTGATGTTGTGTGATGATGCCAGTCCATAAGCCCTTTGGCTTTATAGGTGTATGGTCAAAACGTTGTGTTTTAATTGTCTACTGCTAACCTCAACACCATTCTGTTGGCATGTGTTTTTACGCTTTCTATGTTTAACAGGTGTTAACTTGTTAGATAACATCACACCCATAAACTGACGTACCTACACAATTCTGGCCAATGTTTGCTGTTTAGAGATTCACTGTCATTCAGAGATCTATGGTCCCCCCACATAAATAAATATGCCAACTTAATACGGATTGGCTAAGTATACAAAAGTATAGCTAGAGAGAACCAATCTGATGTAGTGGCACACAGAGAGCACATCAACAGAGAGAGAGAGACATGGAAAACATCCAGCAAACCTGTAAATGGTCAAAATACACACACCGGTGAGAAATTCCACATGAGCTGATGTAAGGGAAAAGATGGTCAGCAGGTCTGTCTTTAGCAGTTAAGCTGGCTCAGCATTTTCCTCAGACAAGAAGAGTTATCATGAGTTCTGAAAAAAGTCAGTGATCAATTTTCATTTTTCTATATGGTCTTGTTGTGGATTTACGCAAGATGTGTGTACCTACCTTTGAGATTTTTTTTTTCATGTGCTGGGCATTTTGCTGTGAGTGTATAGCCAGTTTGCAGTGGTTTTTCTTGCCTCACCTGCATGTTATACAGAGAAAATATATACAGTACTTGTTAGCAATGAACCATTTTAACAATTTTACAGTCCACAATAAAAGCTACATAGCTTAATCAGGTGTTACTCTTGTCCCCCTCATACAGAACAACATAATTAATTGTAATATAGTCAAACAACTACAGCACAAGCATCTGTTACATTCATGTGGACAACCCCCACTTTAAAGAACGCATATTTCCTTTGTTCCCAGAGTATTTTTTTTTACCCCATCTGCCCCAAAGCCTAATAGACTATCAGAGAACAGGTCATAAACTGCGGTGATGTCATTAAGACCTGTGTATCATCTATATCCTCTGCAGACAAATGGAACACATCAAAGAGCATAGTGAAATATTATAGAGCACTCTGGGCAATTTTTGGGGAAAAGGTGCATGTTTGTCATGGGATATTGCCATATACAGGTCACTGATTTTATAACATACAACACAGATGCCTTCCAGTCTGTACGAATACACTCCATTTGAGCAGTACATCTTATGTATGTGACTATAGCTTTATATCACTCACACACACACACACACACACACACACACACACACACACACACACACACACACACGCGCGCGCACACACACACAGTTCATACATGATTTTCACCTATACTGTACCTTAACTCAATTATTTGTTTTACAGTGATCTTTGTCCATTTAAATCATATTGAGATTAGATATAGTTATCAGTTATTTCAACTTATTAAAATTAAATGTAATTCACACAATTTAAATTAAAGTGAATATTGACGTTGTAGTGTTAATATTGTTCCACATGGTGGTACTGTGGCCAAGTCAACGAGCAATCTAAACCTGAAAGACAATTGAAAAGAAGGTAGGATTGCATTAAAAGCAAAGCCGTTAGACTACTTCAAGTAACTAAGTAATGGTAAAGACGGCAATTAAAGAGGCGTTTTCGTAACTGTGAAATGTGGTCACATATCGGCTAAATGATGTATGGCCGCATCAAGTCATCTCCCTTTGCTGTGGAACATGGTGTAGCCTACCTAATAGCATTCTACCTAATATTAGCTAGATACAAGGCCTACCTACCTAAAACTAGATTTTTATACATTAGGCTACTATATTGTTATACAATACAGATATTGTATGTTAGCTTCAGTTTCAGTTGAAAGACCAAAGCTTGTTTAGAGTTTCCCCCTACTAAAGTCTGATGTGTAAGAATGTTTTATAATATATTAAATCTAATATTCAAGGAACAGACAGGCAATGGCGATAGCCAAAAATAACTGTCTGATTAAATCTCTTACCAGGTTGAAGGCAGGTGGCGCTATTATGCAATTGCTGATTTAAGCATCCACATGAACGCATTAGCCTACGCAAGGGTGTTTACTCATTGCCAACCTTTATACTGTACACAGGTCATACAGAATGTGTCAGGTGTCCTCTTGCCCAACAGGCGAGTCACAGGGTGTGTCCACACCTGGGCGTGACGTCAACGAGAGGTATTGGTACGGAGGTCTGGGGGAGCTCCCGCAGGAAATGTTTTGCAAACACTTAATTTCCAGCATTCTGATGAATAGTTATGCACCTTCATCAAGTTATGGGGCGGTATGATAGTCAGAGAAATTACATAAGGACTACTTAATTTATAGTATTTCACCTGCTCTGTGCCCTAGATTATAATTAATCCATTAATTTGTACCATCTAAAAATGTGTGACTATAACCATAAAATGCAACTTTTCATACCGTGATCACTTTTTATCAGCAAGTCACTTTTGGGCATGACACCGGGACCGGGTCCAGGTATAGGCTTACATGCCCAGCTAGTGGGTCAATGTCTAAACATTTGGTGGAAGGAATTTGGAATATAAATGTTACCACCATGTTGTGGGATTACAGTTTAAACTAAGGCAATCTCAGATGTGTTTGTTAGTACCCGTGTTGTGGCCATAACTAGAAAGGGGCAGGGACTACTACACATGCCTCTTTCTTCAATTCTGCTGCACACCAGTGATGGATGACAGTTACATGCTGTCAGGTGCAATTAGGAAATAAGATTAGCCTTGCACTTAATTTATGCGGCCTCTCCTTATTGATCTGAAAGCCAGATATCCACGAATGGGGGATGGGTGTGGGAGAGGCTGAAAGATTAGGAGGCAAACCCATCAAACACATCAATGTGTGTGTGTGTGTGCGTATGTGTGAGGGTTGAGGAGGGGGTTATGTATGTAAAATAGGACAATGGGCATTTGCCTTACCGTAAATGCAATTTTAAAAATGAACAAAAATGAATAAACCAAGCACTGACTTTCTTATTTTTGGAAGCCAGTCCTATATTTTCCCCCTAGATGGGTGTATTTACTGACTTAAATGAAACCATGTAATGTGTGTGTGTGCGAGTATGCATATGTACGTACGTGCGTGTGTGTGTGTGTCCGTTATATTTCCAGACTGGGTATTGTGAA
>JAOEGT010005208.1:0-11249 GCA_025447795.1 Speoplatyrhinus poulsoni
TATCTCTCTCTCTCTTTCTCTATTTACCTCTCTCTCTCTCTCAGTCTCTCTCTCACCCTCTCTCTCTCTATTTACCTCTCTCTCTCTCTCTCTCTCTCTCTCTCTCTATTTACCTCTCTCTCTATTGACCCCTCTCTCTATCCCAAAATCACCCCTCCAGATTCTGTCTAATGGTCACAGTTAATTAATTAATTAATGAATTAATTAATTACTGAGGTTGTGATTCTGAAGGTCGTGTCTGTGTGTGTGTGTGTGTGTGTGTGTGTGTGTGTGTGCGCGTGTGCGTCTGTGCGTATGCGTGTGTGTGTGCGTCTGTGTGCGTGTGTGTGTGCGTGCGTCTGTGTGTGTGTCTGTGTGCTTGTCTGTATGTCTGGGCGTCTGTGTGTGTGTGTGTGTGTCTGTGTGCATGTCTGGGCGTCTGTGTGCGTGTCTGTCTGTGTTTGTGTGTGTATCTGCGTGTCTGTGTGTGTGTCTGCGTGTCTGTGTGCGTGTCTGTCTGTGTTTGTGTGCGTGTGAATTTGACACAAAGTGTATTAGCTTACAATTTCCTTACAAATGCTGACTATCACACAGAATATTATAAGGTATAGCTTTGATCAGTAGGCTACAGATGCAGTTATCATGGAATTCATTACAAACTAATTTAGAATATTTTCTGCATAGTCCTGATCATTTATAATATACTGCGTAACATTATTGGCTAAGGCTAGTCTGAGGTTGAAGGTTGTGATTGGCTCAGATCAACAGTCTGATGCAGCGCACCTGTGGTTCCATGCTGCTTGTTAGTCCTGCCATGCTCGTGCATGTGTCTTCTGCCTGTTCACTACCTCATACTCAAGATAGCTAGTGAACGAGATTTAGGAACTAGGAATTAGGACGCAGCCAAAGTGTATTCGCTTACAATTACCTTACAATTGCTGACTATACCTTTAACACACAGAAGCTACCTCATGTGCTCAAGAGCTGTGTGGAACAACACAACTCTCTGAACTTCTATTTCTTGTCAGTCAGGTGAATTAAGGAGTCTGACCTTGGCCCTGTAGTTTGCTTATAGTGTCACCAACAGCCCACGAGGACAGATTACAACCTGTTATAAACTCTCGGCGCGACGGCACCACACATCACGTGCCAGGCCATGGAATGTACTTGCGACATTTTCTCTTTCCACACCAGTTCACAATCACATCATGTAACGCCACACTAATGGCCGTGCACTTAGCTAAACCATCGTAGATCCAGTATGAAGTCATGTGGTAATGCGGCACTTTGTTGTGATCAAAACCAGTTAGGATGCGGCTAAATGGGGAACTGTTGTATTTTAAAGGGTAATTATGGGCATATTCCACCTGCAGCTCATTTGAATACATATTTCCAACAACATTGTGACATTATCACTCCCTAGAACACAATGGGCCCAAATGGCCCAGGGACATGCCACACAAAATGACCAGAATCAAAAGCAATCACCTGAAACTCTCAGATTAGAGCTATTTCGTTTGTTTTGATGCAGTTTTAATGGGCTTGTCATGTCAAGTTGTGTCAATCAATACTCATTGATTATGACATTGTATGCAATTAACATGTCGTAGCCTACAGTAAGATAGTCTGTTTGCTAATATATTGTGTGCAGGGGTGGATAGCAATTTGAGTAACACACGTGCGTATAGACCATTACCCACGTTTATCTAAGGAATGTTTTTCTACGAGAACATTTATTTTTTTTAAATATTTATATATAAAAACCAATAAGACATTTTTTTTTTTTGAGATGGAACTTTATTTTTTCAAAGTAAAAAATGCAAATCAACTATAAGAAAAAAAAATTACGAAGCCTCTTAGCATGGGGAGAAAAAAAGTCAGGGAATTTTTTTAAATATATATATATAAAAACCAATAAGAAAAAATTCTTTTATTTTGTTTTTTTACTTTGGAAAAAAATCCCTTCATTACAATATTTTATTGATTACTGTTTTTTTTTCAGCTGTTATTTATTTAAAAAAATTTACTTTGGAAAAAAAATCCCTTAATCACACATTTTTTTTCTTATAGTTGATTTTTATTTTTTACTGTGAAAAAAAAGTTTTATCTCAATATTAGTTTTTCTTATTGGTTTTTATATATATATTTTTAAAAAATTCCCAGAAGTTTTTTTCTCCCAGCCCGCACTAATGCACGATTCTGCTTTAGTGCATTAGTGCGGGCTGTTCACTTAGGCAATATAAAACATTATAATAAAAATGCATCATTTTGTGAAAGTATGGATGTTAATGTTTTTGTTATTTTCCCTCGATCATTACAAACAACAATAAAGCCTACAACTACACTGTACCCTAAAATATTGAATTCTAGGCTAGTGCTACTGTACTGTCATGCTAATGCTGTAATGCTAATGTAATGTGATTAAGAGCTTAATACATCAACTTGAGTTGACTCTTAACGCTGATGGAGTAGACGGCTGCAATACCTGGTGGTGATGTGAGGGAGAGCAGTCTCACGTTTGTTTTGAGTATGTTTGAGAAGGTAATAGGCCTCGAAGTTCTCAAAATATTTGCATTGACGTGGCAGATTTTTTTATATTAATTTGATGTGCTGCTGATTGCTCATCTTTTACCATAATTATTGTTGCCAAATGGAATTATTTTAAGGATTTACAGTATATACATTATATTGTGTATGTATATAATGCTATTTATGTTATTTGCTTAATAACCTAAATAGGTGGTCTTCTGATATACAGTATCAGAAGGTTTGCAGTATTAAAGGTAGTCAGCTATTATAATCTAAATGTAAGATAATTTACTTTGTGTCAGATTCAGCAAATATCGCCTCGCATTTAGCAATTTTTCAGTTCTCTGTACGTGTTGAAAAAAAAATCCCTGGCTTCGTAAATAAATAAACATAACTTCATAAACATAAACAAAGTGGCGAACACTGTTCACAACAACAACAAAATACTTTGCTTCACAGTGAGTTTAAGAGGGATATTATTTTGACTTGAGCTTGAAGTTAACAAGCGTTCTCGAGAATGACTGACCCTGCCTTAAACCGCAGTGTCCCCTCTTGTTTAATCAGTGTTTCTCAACCTCATGAACCCTGTTAGCTTTGCTATGATGTGTCAATCACAGCATCCATGACAGTGTGCATTGGAGGGCTTTAGCACACATTATCAAATTGTTTGCAAAGCATGATGCACCACATAATCGATACACTTTTACGGCTGAATTTTGGCCTGATTTTGAGTATTTTGAGGAAACATTCCAGTTGAATGGTCAGGCTTTGTTTTAGTCAGTGATGCGGAGCACCATCCAAGGTACAAGGTGAGTATATTTCAGTTCAAATACACACACACACACACACACCTGGAATATGAGTGTGAGTGGCATCAACTGCAAATACCACCTCAGGCGACATTGTTTAGCGTGTTTAGTTTGCAGCCTCTGCTCGTCCAAGCACAGAAGTCAGAGAAGGACGTAAGGCTTATTGATGGACGCTGATGGCCCTTAGAAGTACCACACGCCACTACAGCCTCTCCTCACACCTGTGAGCTGTGAAGGTCGTCTTGGCAGCTGTAACAAGGGGTCTGCCCCCCCACACACACACACACACGCACAGACACCTCATCGCTTCACCCTGGATGGAACATCTGTGTCCACACAGCCCATATGCCTCGTAACACAAACCGAGGACATTCCTTTCATATCTCTCTCTCTCTCTCTCTCTCTCTCTCTCTCTCATTGTTTGATTGGGTGCCAGGGATAAACAGGAGCTTCTGATGTGTGAAATCATGGGTACAGCGGGTTCCGCTGCTCTGCTACTCTCCTACACACGCACACGCACACACACACACAGTGTTGTGGTGTGTGTAATGAGTCAACTTAACAAAAAGCTAACTGAGCTTGTCTATACTGGCATATACACACATCACACCACATCCCCATGTTGTAAAATACTTTAAAATAGTTTAACAACTTTATGCTGGAGCCATATGGAAGAGTGGTCTCATTCCCAATGTTTTTGTACCCGTGGTGTAGCTGATGTGACAAGTTGTGTTTAATCAGGTGGCTGCAGGTTCAGCCAGGCGTGGTTAGATGGCGGAGAGCGACAGTTTTCCGACTGCGCAATTATGATTTTTATTTGAATCCAATGTTGTATTATCTTGTTTGATCATTTATTAAGAAGTCAACCGTAGTGTAGGCTTCATAAAGTAAACCTTGCTTAACCATATAGTCATCTATTGCAAGCTAAATGTAAGCTAATACACTTTTTGTCAAATTCAACCAATATCTCCTCTCATTTCGCTATCTTAACGTCTGTGTGAAAAAATAATCTGATACGTCTACACCATAAATAGAAACACAAACAAAGTGGTGAACACTGCTCACAACAACAAAGCCGTAGTACTACACTTTGCTTCACAATGTGTTTCAATGTGTGGGTTGGCGCCGCGGCGGGCTAAGAGGAATATTGTTTTGATTTGAGCTCGAAGTTAGCAAGTGTTCTCGAGAATGACTGACCCTGCCTTTAGCGAAAACTCATCTCTCCGTGCATGCTTTATATTGAAGTGTAGTGTAGTGTATCAGTAACTCCCCACCAAGCCTAACCTTTGGCTAATAGAGAAGCCAAAACACTTTATTATGTGAACACAGCAAGAAGTCATCACAATTCAGCGGATGACGTGCGTACAGACAGAGGGGAAGTGTTTGAGCTGAGCCAAGCCAGGTGGCCTGTAAACCACAGCTGTGTCTGGTCTGATCAGCATAACTTACCTGAGAGAGAGAGAGTGTCTGCAAGGGAGCCTACAGCTCCCGGTAAAATCTCACCTGGAGAACAGATAAACAACAGACAGCCTGGGAGACGATAAACACACCTGACACAGATGAGGTCCATTGGGTAAAATATTACAGAGTAACTGCACTATGAATTGTGTTTTTAGCTGCAAAGTAATAAGACTGAACTGTAGTGAGACATAAAATTTGGGATTTCGTGGGTTGAAAATTGCTCTACACGTCATATCCGTTTAAAATCGCCGAAGGTCCTTATTGGTTTCCGACCGTACATTTGGGCCACATGTGTGTCATCGAAATCCTCCCCTCACTCAGCTCCTTCAATACGATTTAGCATTTTTCACAAGTTGTGTGCAAAGGGTAGAGTCAGGCTCAGAGCTGGGGTGCAGTTTGTACATTTACTGCTTAGATCTATCAGACATGTTTAAAACGACTTGCAATGAGAAAAATTACAAGTATTAGCCTACAAGAAGGCATGGGTTAGGTATCTTGCTAAATCATGTTTTTTAAAGTATGCTAAAGTATGTTTACTGGTAGGTCCAATATCTGTGTGCCCCACAGACACAGACCTTACACTGCCTTGGTAGTTTTATCGTTCTCTGGAGCTGGAACACTCTTCCAAAAGATAGTGCTTAATTTTGGTGTTTTGGTTACAGTAAAACGGTGGTGAGAGCTGTCTCAACTGTCCACTGAAGGGCGAATGATATCTCAATTGACCATATCACTTTATTCCATTTCGCTAGAACCATGTCTATGGTTTTAGCATCCCTGAGCTTTCAAATGTACATTTGCCTTGTCTGTTGTAATGAGGGGTTTATATGCATCTGCACCCCTACCATAAAATCCCTCTTTGTAGTATACCAGAGGTCTTCAACAAGGGGTCCTAGGCGGTCCTCAGAGGTACTGCAGGGATTCCTCCAAATTATTTGATCCAAAACGTATTTTCTTCCAATTCACTTTACTTATTTTCTTCTAAAATAAATACAACCACGTTTATATATATATATATATACATACAGTATGTATATATATATATATACACATATATACATCTTACACATGATTGTTGGCCTGGCAACTAAATATTCTATACCGTATATGATAGGGGGTCTCTGTGCCGTGTTTCTATCAGCCAAGAGGTCTGAAAAACATTGAAGACCTCTGCTGTATGCAGTATGTGTCACCAAACTGTCGTAAACCAAATTACATTACTGTAATCACGTCCTGATTACACGGTAAGGAGGTTCTCTTACTTACGTTTTCCCGTTTTATGCATTAGGTTTCTTAATCCTATTATTTTTTCTGAATGCAGATGTTACTAAAAGTCTCTGTTTCTATGGAAACACTAGCCAACTGAACAGTTTTGCTAACTGAAGCTCCAGACAGCCATACCCTGCAGCAACTTAGCCCTCGTTCAAAGTCACTTAGATCCTGATCCGACATCCAGGCCTACTGGGCCCGCTCAGCATTTCCACACGCAGGCACGCATTAGTCATTTAGTTTGTCAACTGTCTCCATGGCAGTGCACACAGACACAGCCGGTAATCACCGTTCTCCTTGGAGAGGGAGAGAGAGGGAGAGAGAGGGAGAGAGAGGGGGGGCGGCAGAGAGAGAGGAGGAGAGAGAGATGGGAACATGAATACTTGTATGTGCTTGAGTGCACACGCCTCTTAGGACTCTACCTAAGCCATGTACCTGTCTGAAGGGGATTTATACTGGGCTTCTGAAACATCACACACGCACACACACACAAACCCAAATCTCACTCATGCACACACACACACACACACACGTGCACACCTACCTACAGTAATACACACCTGTCACTTGTTTAGACACATGCTCCTTCAGCCTTGCTGCTCTGCTATGTCCTGGAAGAGCCAATCAGTAGCGAGCAGGGGAATGCAGATTAGCCATGGGGGAGAGAGAGAGGGAGAGAGAGAGGGAGGGAGAGGGAGAGAGAGAGAGAGGCAGAGAGAGGGGGGAGGGAGAGAGGGAAAGAGAGGGGGAGAGACTTATTGTACAGAGAGGTGAACTTACAGAAGAACTTACCTTAAGTCAGACTTGTTAAGACTTTCCTGCTTGTTAAGACGAGACAAAAACAAAAGTGTTATAATTTTGTTCAGCGTATATCGTACAGTGATTTGGCAATATGGCTCATCGTAACATCCATGCCAATAAAACCCATTGAATTGAATTGAATAGAGAGATACAGAGGGAGGTAGCGAGAGAGAGAAAGAGAGAGAGGTTGAGAGAGAAAGAGAGAGGGGTTGAGAGAGAGAGAGAGAGAGAGAGAGAGAGAGAGAGAGAGAGACACAGAGAGAGAGATAGATAAATATATAGAGAGAATGAGAGATAGATAGAGATAAAGAAAGAGAGAGAGAGGGGGGGGGGCGCTGTTAGAACAGCCATGCAGGTGGAACAGACAGGAGAGGTGCGGAGGAGAAATGCCGAGGGAAAGATGAAGGTCACGTTGAGAAGTGTGATCCACCCATACAGTGTGACGAGACGTCTGACAGGAGCGAAGGGAATAAAGGAGGAGGAACTGGGAAGAGTGAAGTGGACATGCTAGTGTGTGCTCTCACACACACATCAAAGGTCAAGACGTAAAACCATCAATCAACTTCAAGCCCAATGTGTGTGTGTGTGTGTGTGTGTGTGTGTGTGCAAGCAGATTATACACTATGGTACGCACACATTTCACTGAGGCCCGGGATGGCATGGCTCCCTTAGTTCTGGCCTGGGGTCCTTATTTAAAGTGTAATTGCACCCTAAATCGTGCCAACGCCAAACAACAATGGAAATCGACAGCATAACGTCCTGAAAGTCAAAGAGTCCTGTGTAGATTCAGCACAGAGTTGCTTATGTGACGTAGTGCTGATGGACGGAAGAGGCTGAGACTAGTGTAACGGTGATCAGTTTGTAGCTCTATGCAGTAAGTCACAGTATTTGTTTGTTTGTTTATTAGGATCCCCATTAGCTAACGTCGTAACGATAGCTATTCTTCCTGGGTTCCGACACTTAAAAAACCATCCATGACGAATTTACACAAAAACGTAAAAACATAAATATACATACAGTACATATATACACATATACACCCAATACGTATACTGTACATTCCAGATTCATATACATGTATACACAATGAAAGATGTCATAAAAATAGAAGTATGTAAACCTCACTCTCCAACACCTCAAGAACACTCCTTGGGACCTTGGGATTTGGCCTCCCTTGCTAAGGTGCTCCTTGGGTAATCAGTGGGAATGTGTGTGTTGCACTGTGTTTGTGGCAATTTTTGTTTATTGTCTATACGTGTGTCTGTACGGTGTGTGTTTGTATACTGTCTGAACGTGCACACAGCCATGTTTCTACCTGACAAAAGCTGTTATGGATTTCTTTCACATGTATTGACATTAAAGTCTCCCTGGTCTGACATTTAAATTAAACATTGGTTTTTCTGACCATTCTGTTACAGTGAGGTAAGACTTTGTGTGTGTGTGTGTGTGTGTGTGTGTGTGTGTGTGTGTGTGTGTGCACAGTAACAGCTTGGGAAGAGAATGTGTTTCTTAGCCTGGTAGTAGAGCTCTGGGGCTCCTGTAGCGCCTCCCAGGGGACAGAGGGGTGAACCAGCAGTGGTTGGAGCGGGTTAGATGTCTTTTGTGGCCAGGAGCTGGGAAACGGTGATGTTCTGGGTCGCCTTGACGACCCGCTGCATGGCTTTGTGGTCCGCCTTTAGCTAATCTGTGTGTTTTCAGTCAGTTAATGTAAATCTGCCATTTGGAGAAAATTGCTGTAATCAACTGAGTTATGATTACCACAGGATTTCTTTGGACCCTCTGGAAATGCTGTCAATTTCCATAAACACCCCCTGACCCAGTAGGACAGAGGCGAGCGGCTTCTGGTACCCGAGACAACACAATTACAGTAATGTGCCCCGGCTTCGCTTGTGGAATGCCTTTGTTTATTACGGAATGGTCATTCAAATCTATAATTAGAAATGACAACGTCATATTTTATTAAAAGTGCATTGATGGCATACATTTTGGATTTTAATGCAATCATTAAAGAACACCATCTGTGCTTAACTTCTCCTCATTTTAATGTAATTCCGGCATTTGTGGATGTTGTATTTATTTAAAGAGGCAGTATACAATTGGTATGTGTAATGTATGGATATAAACTGCTTTGCCCCTTATTGGCCAAATAAAACACATTAGTCAATTCTACAGTAAAAAGCCATGTCAGATTGTCAGCTAACTTGCTCCATGCATGTTAGCTGACAATCTGTGTTCTGGGGCTGCTGCTGCAACCTATTAGCAAACACTGGGTGGGATGACAATGGATCATTAACAGCAGCTGGGTTTTACATGGACACTTTTTTGTCTTTCCAAATGGCACTTTCCGGATTGAAGATGGACTGTCATCTAATCGGGCTTGCGCGGACATGCAACGTCGCAATTTATCTGAATAGATGTTTAAAACATTCACACATTAGGCTCGGTATTGCTGTAACGTGTCCCGCTAACATAAAGGCTAAAAGGCTCAAACTGGCTAGACTAGTTGTAGGTACGTCGTCGAGAGAGTGCTGCTCTGGCCCGGTGATGTCATCGGGGGGGAAGATGCTGCCTTGGTCAAGGACAGCGTGTCGATGCCAGTGTTCCCTGAGCTGGGAAAGCGAACTGTGTGCAGAGCCTGTGGATGTTTTTTGTTCATCTCCTGCTCGGTGGGGGAGTGTCGTCAAGAGGAGATGCTGACATGGACCAGGACGATGTGTGGATGCGGTGGCTACCACTGCCGAAGCCATGTTGAGCGGTCTTGGTCGTGACTAGTGCTAGGACACTTCCTCGGACCTGGGACCCCTGTGGGGTCTGTTAATGCTACAATTGATCAACCACTCTTAATTAACTAACTTACAAAACGCTTAAAATTTCTTGAGTGTCATTTTTAAGTACTAGTTCTTAAGCACAATGCGAAACACATTATTCAAAGTATTTTTGCTTAATCTTGTTTGCCTATCATCACCTATTGCATATTAACCATCCTGGAGGGGTGGATTCCTCCCTCTGAGGTCCCTTCCCAAGGTTGGGAAAGTATGTTGTGGTGACCGTCACCCTTGACAGGCCACGTGATACACATGCTTGTCAACGAAAACACACAAAGTGAACCCATCGAGGGACCAGTTAGCTAAGGCTCTGCCAACACAGAGCATGCCAGAAATTACATTGTTATTGAATGTATTTTTTGTTTGACAATTCTATCTCATAATAGGTGAAGTCACATCTTTCTACATACTGCTTCCTGCTATGGGGTTATTTAAAAAAAATATATATATTGTCTTTTATACACATCACACATTGCACATTTGGTATTTTTTCATTCTTATAAAATGACTAATATTTTCTCTATTCACCTGTATACCTTCCCTGAGGGTGGTGGCCATTTTTTTATTTTTAGGATTTCCAGATTTCTCTTTTGGATTATTCATGCAGGGCCACTGCTCAGCGTGTTGTAGATGTCTTCCTACTCCAACACACCTGATTCAAATGATTCAAATGATTGGGTCTATAGAAGCCTGATTACGACCCATTCATTTGAATCAGGTGTGTTGAAATAGGGAGACGGGTCGTGGACCTCCAGGACTGGACATGAATATCCCTGAGCTAAGGCCTCAAATCTAATGCTTAGCCTTTGTTGTTCACATTGAATTTTACTTTTAACAAACACCCACTTTTTAATGCTATAGACATATTGAACTAGAACCATTGTACAGACTTGTTCCAAATGGCACAGATGGAACCCTGTAGTACAATCCTGCGCCATTTAAAGGCACACATCATGTTAAATGTACCTTAAAATACACCATTGTACTCTGTCTGTTTTTCTGTTAGCGTAGGATTGTGTGATGTCTTCATCAGCAACACACAACACTTATGCCTTAACGTAAGGCATTAAAGAGATGTCAAGATCACCACCAGCATACGCGTGAAGAATAATATCTGGCCACACTCCATTGGGAAGTGTTCACAGTCATTTCCTCCTGCTGGGCGTAGACCTCAGGTTCATTTTGAAACTATTGGACAGCATTTAAGCAATCGGCCGTTAACTGTTTTGATGGCCTCATCTAGCTCTACCACCGTTTAGGCTTGACTTCAACGTCATCTCACTAACCCACCCTGATTGGTCCGGCAGCAGGGCTGTGTGAATGCTAATGTGAAAAGCGTTTCCAGACAGCAATAGTCGGGAGGAGCCAGGCTAGAATTTTCTTTTTTTTTTTACGGGAAGCACATCTATTCTGGAAGGAATCTGCATACGTACACACACACACACACACACACACACACATGCCTAACTGCATTGGTTATGAGGCGATATGTAAACGTGCATGTACACACGCACTCTATACCTGAACGTGTGCAGCCCCAAGTAACAGCTGCTCACACCAATATTGAATAATATGCTCA
>JAOEGT010005229.1:0-11248 GCA_025447795.1 Speoplatyrhinus poulsoni
CCCCCCCCCAAGCAGAAGGTAGGGTGCCAGGTATAGAGCACTTTGGGCTTTTGGCTCCTTCTGAGAAGATGTTAACATTTTAGACCACAGACAGCTCAGCTGCTGAACTTTGGTCTTCATCTGGGTATCAAAGGAACCACACAGGGTCCCACTATGAGCACAGACCACATTCAGGGACAATAAAGCAGCTCTGGAGCTCCTTAATTAAAACACACACACACTAACACGTAACACACACATGATGCAACATGTTTAACCTCATATACTCAATCACAGAGATCCCTGGCTCCTGATTGGACAGAGAAGTAGATGTTGAGGTGCTTTTATTGTCACACACACATACAGTAGTCAGTCAGTCAGTCAGTCAGTCTGTGTGTGTGTTTGCTTGCTGTACTTCCTGTTTGACCCACAACTTCCTCCCTCCCGTGTGTCTGTGAGGCATGTCACTCAACACTAACAACAGGAAGCACATAGTCTCGATGCACAAGGCCCCGCTGGACAGACAGACAGACAGACAGACAGACAACAGTGGCACAAGGTTCTGCTGGACAGACAGGCAGACATACAGACAGACAGACAGACAACAGTGGCACAAGGTTCTGCTGGACAGACAGACAGACAGACAGACAGACAGACCGACCGATGTAATGGTGGACAGCAGGTAGCTGTGCAGTAAATTAATCCTCACTCTCCGACACCTCATAGGACGATCTGGCCTGCGTCGCCAGAGCGCAGGCCAGGTCAGAACGCCTTGTAGGAGCGTCCGCTCTCTGCGTGGGAGATTGGGGTTTGATTCCCCAAGGGGGACGGACGATCTCCGTCACAGACAACAGCGGCACAACGCCCCGTTGGACGAACAGATGGACAGACAGACAGCAGGGGCACAAGGCCCCGCTGGACAAACAGACAGACAGCAGGGGCACAAGGCCCCGCTGGACAAACAGGCAGACAGACAGCAGGGGCCCAAGGCCCTGCTGGACAGACAGGCGGACAGACAGAGAGCAGGGGCACAAGGCCCATGCTGGACAGACAGGCAGGCAGGCAGGCAGACAGACAGTAAGGTCAATACTCCCTGACAAGCATCTGGTTTGAACCACAACCCACTGACATTAAGACAAATACATTCAATATTATAGAACACCAAAAAATACATGATCAGTTTGCAGCACGCTCACCGCGGCAATGCCGCGTCTCCCAGCAGACAGGAGTCAATTAGTCACCTGACACCCTCATTGCAGCCAGGGAGCCAACATGCAAATGACGCACGGGGAAGCGTGATGTTCAGGAAATAGGGTGGTGAGAATGCACTGTGTGTGTGCGGGTAGGGGGAGGAAGTAAACCTATGATAATCCGATTCCGAGTTGAGTTTCTATCGTGCAGCATCAGAGCGCTGCTGTAATCCACTATTCCTCTTTGCAGCCCGAACTAAAGTAAATCTGCGACTCCTCGGAGGCTTTAGAAGATAATAGACAATAAATTGACTTGACTCAACCACCAATCAGGTTCACGGCACACTTCAGTCACACAACGCTCTTCCTCAGCAGCAGACACTTTGCTGCGACTGCACGCTAAAAGCAGCGTTACCTTCAGTTCCGTTATTTCACACCAAGGCGACCTATGTATACAGGCTGTAACTTAATAGTGCTAATGTGGCAGAATAGATGGAGCATCTCTGATCTGTTTACATGTACGCTTATATTGCTTTTCATTATTCTGAATATAGCATTATGTGGCCTGCCTATCAATACATACTGCCCACTGCTCCCTTGAGGGATGGGTTAAATGCAGAGGATGAATTTCGCAACATTTATGTGTATGTGATAATAAAAGCACCTTTACCTTTACACATATGGCCCATTATTAACGTATGGCCATAACGTATCAATTTAATTGAATATTAAATCAGCAGGTAGTCTATATAATAATAATAGTTTCCGATAACGAAGTCACGCAGGAGCGTTGGTGACACGGAGAGTGCGCCTTTAGACGAGGTTATACAGCCCCAAGACGCCCGTTCAAAGCAGTGTCGATACAAATAGCACTGACAAAGCAAACGCCACTTGGTTGGAGCCGGGGGCATAATAGGGCTATAATCTATTGATACACAGTCGATACAGCAACGTCGTAATCCTATTGGGATCTCCGCTACGGAGCTGTTGACGCCAAAATACGACAGCCAGCACATCAAGAGCAGAAAACATCTTGTTCCAAACAGACATAAACACCAGCATCTCGGCAAGGTGCATGTCAAATACTCACATTTGTAATTTGCAGTAGCGTTTTTGTAGTCCGCACGTGTTAAGAAATGCATATTCACTCTATTGTGCTCATATGTTGTTAATATTACAAATATTATCCTCTGCTAGGCCTGTGTATAGTTTAGGCTGCGTGTTGTTGAAATATTCATTGTTTAAGAAGGGCGTGTGAAGACAAAGCGACGGTTCTTCACTGAGAAGTGTGGTTTTAACTTCTAACCCCACCTGGACAAGAAGTTTGTTCTCCCTCCTAAACATCACGCTGGACCGTCACGTGAGTGGCAGACAGACTACAGTCCCTCACCTCCGTGGGTCGACTGGTGTCCGGGTGCGACAGGACGCGCGCTGGGGGGTGTGGGGGAAGAGGGGTCTCCGCTGTGTGCTGCTCCGTCCGAGGCGACGACAAGGGAGCTTCCGAGCGTCGCGCTGCGTTGACACCGCGGAGCCTCACTACGGAGTCCTGCCCCTCGCCGCGAGGCTAACGGACCGACGGCTGCAGCGACACGCCCTCACCGGAGGAACATAGACCGTAACATTACGCTACAGAAACTAGTAGTACCTTGAGAAACAAAAACACCAGATAAAACCTTAAGACCAGTGGGGTCACAGGACCGACAGAGCTCCCTAGTTCTGTTAACGGACGGACGGAGCGGAGCTCCGGTGATGTGGCTGTGCGTTTCCTTTGTGCTTTGGGCAGCTGCAGGCTTCTCGCACTTAAAGGCAGACCGCAGGTTGAGCTGACCCAGAAAGCGGCTCTGGAAAACAGGACTAACGACACAAAGCTAGGTCTGTTGTTTATGAACACACACAAGGATTTGTTAAACATGACACCCCCGTTCTGTGAATTAACACTTCTAATGTAGCATGCGAGTTATTACAAAGGGCTTCAAACCCACGTCCCTCTAGAATTCACTCCATGTAAAGCTATTGTTATATGGACTGAAATGGCAATAGGCTACCCTGCTCCCACCGTAGTCTGTACCCTACCCTCAGACCAATATGAGCGGGTGTAGCTCTGCATGAAGCTCCAGGGACACGTTTCAACACGCAGACTTCGGTTGTCCTGCCAGTGCGTTCCATAGCTAGCGGGGAGACACACACACACACACACACACACACACACACACACACACACACACACACACACACACACACACCCAGGTATGTGCACACATTTATGCACACAACTTCAAACTGATGAAAATAAGGCTGCCAGGCCGTCTCCATTGTTCGATGCTCACTTTGTGGCTCACATGATCAAACATCTATCAGGACTACCTGTAGTAAAATGAATCCACATATATTCACGATGAAATATGTCAGAAGCACCCATAACCATGTCACCACAGGCTACATAACATCTCACCCACACCTAGAACACATCTTTAGTTTATACTGTAGAGCTGTTACACAATGGAATGCAGATTATATTTCTTAAATAGTTGCAATAAATAAATGCAGCCAGGATCATTGTCGTCAAAGAGATTATTAATTTGCAATTGTAGTTATTCATATTGTATTTGGTGGCATGGCTCTGTTCTGGGAGCTCCCTGTCCTTCCTTGTGTGTGTGTGTGTGTGTGTGTGTGTGGAGAGCAGAATGAGGCTTCCTCAGGGTTCAGAGCAGAGCAGGCATCAGTGACAACACCATGACAGGGAACCAGTCAGACACAGCATGAACACAAACACGATCACAGATGAAGTACCAGGAGGGGTACAGGCTAAGGCACCCTGAACCAGGTTGGCCAATAGTATGCTTAGCCATGGTCAGCTGAGCAGTCTGACCACTGAGATTATGGCCAGGGCTAACACTATGCTCAATTTATTGCTGAACGAAACAGAAGGCTATTTACAAAATGTGTTAAATGTATGCTTGTTGATCTAGAAGGCATCTTTCCTTTCTTATATTCTATACAAGATTCTTTTCTGAATGCACATACAACTTTTGTGTAGACCCCCTCTCCCCCACTGGTTTATTGAGCTGTGTGGGGAGGACAGAGATCTGTATGCACTGAAGTGCCACCGTGCCATCTTCAAGCAGCGTTGGAGGTGAATCAAATGGCGTGATCCTGGCACAGAAGCCTTAACAGCTTTACATTCTCAGACGACAGCATGTGAAGGCCTTCCTGTCATCTGCGCTGCTCTCTCAACCCTGCTAGCGAACATCTAAACAATCACAGCGGAAAAAGAACAGATGTCAGATGAATAAGGTAAACAAACCACAGGAAGCCTGCAACACTGCGTATTTCCCTGAATATTTACATGCCAACTTATATTAGAGGCTTGTTATTATATTAACCTCTTGAGTGCCTCATATTGTTAAAATAAGATATTCAAGGATCCCTGCACTGAAGAGCACCAGCATACCCCAGCAGCACTCTGCAACTTTTTCTTGCATATTTCCCCTCAAAACATCCTCCACTAGCTGAATGGACAAGACATGAAACATTTGATTTGTTGAGTTTATGTGAATGAAGTGTGAGCTCTGACTGCTGTCACCAGGTTGAAGGCTTGGCATGAAGCCTTCCTCCAAGCCAACACCACAAGACACATGGCAGCATGTTACTAGGACAACCTTGAGAATAGGTGATCTATTAAATAAATAACGAGATTGAAAAAGAGGCAAATTAAAGTAGTGTTTATTTAAATATTAAATAGTGAAAACATTGTGATTTTAAGATGTACATATGAACGTGGAGTGACTAAGCGTGCATAGTTCTGTGCTCATGTGACTTCAGCATCTTGCGTCTTTTCTGTGATAACCTGTGAAGAGAAACACACGTCACCATGACGATATCCAGTCAGCACAGCAACACAGCATTAGAGCGCCGCAGCAGAGAAGAACCTTGTGCTTGTGAGGTCTTGTGTTTGATCAGGTGAGGTCTGGTTCCTTTCTTACAGCAGGGCAACACCAGGTGACGGCCTGCTGCTTTACATGGCGGCTCTGTAGACGACATGGTCACAGTGGACATCAGCTACATGAGCACCATTAGGAGGGTCAGAGGACACGTTAGGAGACACCCTGCTGAAGGGCTAAGGCAACTCTAGTCTCGCAGAGCCAGCCTTTACTACGTGAAGTCTGGGACACAGCATTGACTAACTGCGTCAGTACCCACCTACAGTACGCAACTCAATGACCTCAACGCAAAGTTGGACGTTAATCTTACACTGAGGAACTAAACAGGACTGTTTACAGGGCTGTGGTTACGGCTTAACCATAGCCCAAGTCCTGTGTCGAGCTTACAGGGGTCTGTAATCATAATATATGTATCAGACAATCAGCACAGAGTTACTTATTTGACGTAGTGCTACAGGACAAAGAGGCTGAGACTAGGCCAACTTAAACCCATGACCCAACTAGATTCAAGTCATTACCACACACACACACACCAAACTCACCAGTTTGCCACCGGTGGTCCGAGGTAAACCCGTCCTGACGTTGGCCGGTGACGTTTTCGTCCTGGCGTGTGGCACGTGGCCCCGGCCGCCCCACCAGTGCGGGGCGGGGCCCGTCCCACAGAATGTTCTCATCCCGCAGCTTGACAGGCTGCAGCGCCCCCTTCCTCCTGCACGTGTCACAGCGGGGCGCGGGGGGGCCGTTGCGCGGCCGCAGGGGGGTGGGTTGTCGTGGCGACATGTGCCTTGCCAGGCAGCGGGCACAGAGGCCCCCCGGCCGGGCCGCCACCAGCCCCACGCGGCACTCATGGTCGGACAGGCTGCTGCCCAGCTTGCCCTTGGAGGGGCTGCCCAGGGCTCGTCCCCCCGGGGTGAGGCCCAGCAGCAGCCGGCTGCAGGCCGAGGAGGGCAGGTGGGCCGGCAGCGACTCAAAGGAGGTGTCCTGGTGGTCGGCGTGGCGCTGCCCTGCTCCAGCAGGGGGTGCGCAGAGCTCCACCTCCGTAGCAGACAGCTCCATGGCAACGTCCGGCACCAAGGCCTCATCCGGCTGCAGGGCTGCGGGGGAAGCCCCCTCCCCTGCAGGACGGGGGGCGTCTGCTGTGGGTACCACCTGTCCCAGCGGGCTCTGCGGCCTGCTGAAGGGCTCCGTCAGCGGCTCGCTGAAGGGCTCCGTCAGCGGCCCGCTGAGCCAGGCGGCAGGGTGCAGGAGGGTGTCGTCCACCGCCCAGACACTGGAGCCTTCTTGGAGGCCCAGGGTGGGTCTCAGGCCCCCGCTGCCCCGGGCCAGACGCTCATCCTTCAGCGCCCCCAGGCCCGGACACACGCTGCTCGCGCCTGCCAGGGCCCCGCCCAGGGGGCTGCTCGGGCCTGCCAGGGCCCCGCCCAGGGGCGTCCCAAGCTGCAGAATGTCTGGATGGCATCGGAGGCTCCGCCCTGGCTGCTCCGATGGCCCCGTGTCCCGGGGCGACGGGCCCGAGCGTGCCGGGGCGCTGCAGCACTCCTTCTGGAGGGCGACACCGTTCTCTGGTGCGGGGGAGGGGCGGGGCGGGGACCTGTCGAGGGGGAGGGGCTCCGTCTGGACCTCAGAGCTGGTGGTCTCCCTGCCGGGGCCATAGAGGTGGCGGGCCTGACAGGCCTGGTAGTACTGGGGGCTCAGCATGCGGCGGTAGTCTGTCAGGTGGAGGTGACTGTGGGGCAGGACGTAGGCTGGGGGGTCCATGTAGGGTCCTGGCTGGTAGGGGGCCATCGGCACCCCAAAGCCTGAGAGGAGAGCCAGAGTGGGCCTCGTTAAGCCACGCCCCCAGCACCAATATGAGGTGCGGCACCGTGGCAACAGGGAATATTGCACAGAGCGAACAAACGCAGGAGGTTTCTTTCTCATTACTACCTTGCTAATGAAATGATCTGAGCGGTTAAGGTAGTTTTGCTAGCAGCAGGTGAACCACATAGCTGATAGCGGGCTAGACTTGATAGCGTGTTGCATAACAAGAGGAATGGAGCAGGAGCAGAGACCAGAGCGGCGACACAATACTGTTTTCAGGTACGTTGACGCGGGGGAATGGAACAGCGCCATATTGTGTCGCTGGGCGGTGAGCTAACACGCGTCGAGCTAAGGCCGGTGTGCTGGTACATAGACAATATAGGGGTGTCTCTCTGGTCTCTGTCACGTCGGACGCCACTGGTGTGCATTTGGCTTTAGAGTTGACATTAACATCTATTAGATTACATTTACATTATAGTTAGATTACAGTTCATTCAGTCATTAGATTAGCGTTAGATACTAAAGTTAGAGATAATAGTGTTAGTCAACAGATTGATGACAGCAGCAATGTTACCATGACGTGCACTTCACTATGGTCCATTTGCATTAGGTCACGTAGCAAGTACCGCACACCGCACACACACACACACACAAACACACACACACAAACACACCGCACACACCGCACACACACACAAACAAACACACACCTAGCCCGGGGTAGCCACAGTAGGGGTTGTAGGATACTGGCATCATGGGCAACGGCCACTGTAGAGCATGCACGGGAGTGTGCACGGGGGCGTGCACGTAGGGCTGGGGCGGGTGCACGTAGAAGAAGGGCTTGTGGTGTTGCCGCGGGGACGACTCCATCGCTGGAGACCAAGAAGACAAGCTGCGCTGCGATTAATGGAGCTCCTCTACTGGTCCACGTGGATGGAGACGAGCTGAGACTCCGCTCTGCTTCTCTGTACGTACTGTAGGTCCGTGCATGCGCGCACACACAGACACACACAGAAGACTCTTACTGACAAACCCGTGACACTTTCACAGTGCGATTTAAGAAGGAAGTCAGCTGATTGGAATGGAGTCACATGGCCGGCTGGGTCAATCTGTGATTGGCTCAGGTGTGGTTCCCAGGTGCTGATGGTCCAAATAGTCCTAATTGGCAGCACTGGCTGCTGAGAGGGAGATGATCTGATTGGAGGGGAGATCAGACAAGGGAACGATCTGATTGGAGGGGAGTCAGTAAGGGCGGTGTAGAATGTGATGCATTTAAGATGTAATAAAAGCAACATTTGGTAGTGATACAAATACTTATGAAACACCCTGGAAAACATGCGCCTACACTTGCTGAGCAGCACACGCTGCGCACATTAAACAGAGAAACTAGTTTTGAACATTTGAGGAAAAACTGAATTGAACGTTCCTCACGTTCAGTCCACTGAACGCACTTTTGACATGCTATTAAACAATCATATCTGTCCGTCTCTGTCTGCAGAGCAGATGGGCGTCAACTGTGCTCCACTACGTCCAACCAACCCACAGGAGCCCACTCCACCATCATTACCCCCCTATGGAGGGTATACGATGTGCATTAACACGTGTTCATACCGTTGTTCCCATGAGCCACAAACAGACTACAGATTAGAAACCATCTGCTGGTGTAATTTAAAGGAGTGCTCCGTTTAGTTTCTAACTTTGTTTTTTAATGTTGAAATAACCAAAAAAAAAAAAAAAAAAGTCACATATTTTGATAAACTAACTTCATTAAATTCAATGAAAATCTCAGCTGACCGCACCACATGACACTATCCGAGCCTTGTGCCATGCATGTTCAGCATCAGGGGCAGGGCTTCCTTAAACGCAAGCTAAATGCTGTCCAGCACCAGGCCACCTTTAAACCCATCCTGTTAAAGCAGTTTTGGTGCTCTATAGTTTACAGGCCAATCTGTTTGTTAATAAACTACTTTAAGTTGGAGGTAGGTGTGTTGTCAAATATAACATAATTAACACCATTAAATAATATTCACCTTCCTAAAATAATGGCCTGTCATAGTTTCAGGTTTTAAGAAAACAAAAATAATTAACCTAACCAAATATTGGCATAACGGTAGGCCAATATACTACAGACAATTACTTTTCTAAAGATCAGATACATGTTACTCAAGGCCATCACTGCAAATGTATTATTTTGCCTGGTAGAATAATCCAGTTCAATTGCCAATGTGAAACTAGAGCCCCCTACAGGGGAACGCAAACACACCCAGGTACGTGCAGCCTCCCATCGTAATGAACATGTATTTATTGGCCCGACAGCATCACATCAAGACAACCAATCCATGTACCTGTGTGTGTGTGTGTGTCCTGTTTTCATGAGTAGTGCTGGAACATTGTGGTTTTACATGGACGTTACACATGAATGTCACATTTCATAAAGTCTTCATCTTGTGCTCTTCACCAAGTGTTCAAAGTATCTCCAAAACAAACCCCTTCAAATATCAAAACACCTCGGTGTGGTCGTTGGTGGAATCTGGAAAAGATTACATTTCATTGTTATAATGCAATATGAAGGACCCAGAGAGACCCACTGAATATGGGTCCAGCAGCATTAAACCATCCTAGACAGAACGGCTGTTACAGACACAGCTACAGGAGGGACATTGTTCACCTCTGTCACAGTGAAGGTGTGGTTCTCCCTCCTCTTCATCCTTCCTCTCATCTCTGGAGCGTGGACACGCTGGTCTGCTGAAACGCTTCCTGCCAGCGTCCACGTCTAGGCACCACAGTTAGATAGTAAACACGTACGGCAGTGGACTGAATGCCAGGTTACAAAACAGGGAGGAGTCGGGCTGTGGGTTGAGCAACATTCACACGATAGTTTGTGTTTCACTGGTGTATTCTACAGATAATGGTAGAACCACTTCTGTTGTTCCAACTTGTTCCAATTGAAGCACATATTCCCATTTTACATGTCATGCATTTCAAATCAGAATGAGACGGGGAACATTTAGATAGAACATGGTAATGAAAGTGACATTTGGTCAGCTACTAAATAGTGATACATATAAATACTGGTTGACTACTTATAAAACACCAAATATGTGGCTATGTCATTCAGAACAGCTCGACTCCATTTTATAAACATGGCAAGACAGGCTAGTGGTTCCAGCTATGTAGTTTGACTTGGTAACAGCTGCTAAATGTTCTCTCTCCTTGTTAAGTTCTTAGAATATTGGCACTTTATTGGTACTTATAATTATAGCAATTATTTCCTGGTATGTTAGATAAGGCATGTCTTACACGTCCAGGCATGTTAGATAAGGTATAACTATATAGTCTCTATAACATTCTGCTGTCATCCTAACAATACTGGTTGCTACGACAACTGGTGTATGATCTTGACAAATGTACAGTTTGTAAGTCGCTCTGGATAAAAGTGTCTAAATGTGGTAAAGGGAAAGACTTTCATGAGCATATGTTGATAATCCTTATTGAAATCAAATAGCTCAGTCAGATAGACGCTGAACATGCTGAGAAACAAACATATGGATGAAACAGCTCATTCAGATGCATAGATTAATGAACATTTATCTTATATAGCATTTAGGTTCTAATTTCACATTCTCAGAGGCAAAGAAAGCGATTTTGATCATGCAGTAAGACGGCATGCCACAATGAGGCATTGTAAACAGATTAAACCATGACACTTCACTAGCTACATTCAGCCTGAACAGGTTCTGTGGACACAACCTTGTCTGTGCAGCACAAGATGTTTCCTCCTGTGCTTCAGGTCGGCACCCGGCAACCTTTCTGGGTCCGGAGGGCTCAGATCTCCTTGGCACAGTCTGTCTACAGAGGGACATGGAAGCAGGTCACCATGGCAACACTGAAGCACGGGTACAGTGAAGATACGGGAGCTGCATGCCTTGAATGCATCACAGCAGAGTGCAAGCTGCTTTTCTCAGCAGCTCACATTCTGCTGTGGAAGGTAGAGGGAGTTGCTGGAACCAGCTTTGATAAGAGAACCCCCCCCCCCTTCAGCGCCATAGGGTGCTCACACAGAAGCTCCGCCCTACACATTTGACACACATTGCCAAGGCTGGTATAGTGTGTAGTGCGTTCTGCTCCACACACACTATCTGCTGTGTAGAAACACCAGATTATTCTCAGTTTACACGGTATGCGCAGATAGCTGACCACCAGGAGATATTCAGACATTTTATCTCTTAAGGCAGGGTCAGTCAGTCACGAGAACGCTTGTTAACTTAACCCTCGCGCTGTACTATGCGTCAAAATGACCCGGTGCACTTGCCAGTAGAGGGCAGCAACCACAACACG
>JAOEGT010005240.1:0-11247 GCA_025447795.1 Speoplatyrhinus poulsoni
TGACTGCTGCTGGCTGGCTGACTGGACCTCCACCCCTGTTAGCATGTTGCCACTGGTGGTGCGGGCCTCCATAAAGGGGTTCAGAAAGGACATCACTTGAGCATAGCGCCATGGCCTGCCACTGCCCGCTCCTGACCCACTTCTGGAGCTTTCTTTGGCCCTTGTTCTCTCTCTCCTGTGCATGTCCCTGAGGTTTTTCCACCTCTTCTTGCACTCATCAACTTAAAAAAAATATCAACATTAGCACCTCATTATATATAAAATGTCAATACAAGTGTTTGTGTGCAGTTCAACTTATATGGGGCTTTACATTTTCTTTTAAACTAAAGTGCTATGGTTTAGCACAGTTTTTAATTTCACATTGATTCACGTGATTAAGTTGGAATGTATATGCTGTTAATTTATTTTGTTTTATGGTATGCACATTATATCAATCTCACCCGTGAGTCCAACAATTTCTGCTACCTTCTTCCATGCTTCTATTTTTAAAATTACATTTCTGTACGAAACCAGAGACACGTCAAAAATAATTGGGAAACCGGAGACCACAATAATGAGTTTCTCGTCCATGTTTTCAACAGCGAGGGATTTTAAGCTAGCTATCTAAAGGTGAGGCAGAGAACAGAGCCCTGCCATTGGTTATCGCCGAACTCCGTCACCGGCGACTCGCTGTAAATTTGCATAAAGTTGAAAAGTTCTCAACTAGGATCTGTCGCTGTCGCTGGGAGACTTTGTCGCTGAGCGTAGCTCCGCCCTCTGTCGCCGAGATACGCTTGCGTCTGTTGGAAATGAATTGGAACGTGCCTCTTTGAGAGTTGAACACGTCGGCGGTGTGCAGGGTTAGGCTACTAATAGGCCACACATTGACGAGTGTAAATTGTTTACGTGACGGTGGCACACTGACTCAGATAATTTGGATCTCCGGTTTTTTTATGACACCATTCAAAGCACCAAATCCGTCATAAAAAGACTGTTATTTATACTGAACTAGATTCAAAGATCTATAAGATCTAACGATCAGACATTACAAACCACTTAGCTGTACTGTATTGTGGACAAGCGCAAGTTGCAAATTGTAGATGCCACCTGACGGATATTTGACAAAAATGCACCCACATCGCACACCGCCGAGTGTCACATTAGAGGTCATATATCTGTAGACTGTACTAACCTGAGTGCCTGTATTGAAGTAAAAAGAAAAAAAAAAAAAGAAAAAATAAAGGACACTGCTTGCTCTGACAAGTTATGACCGCACAGCACTGGTCATGTGATTATGATCTTGAATGTATTGGCCTAAAAGTTATACTCTCTCCCCCAATGTCTTTTACCCTTATTGGAATGTATAGACCACCCGCTACAAAAAGTCAGCTGCATTAACATTTTAATAGCAGGTTTAGATAATTTGATTTAGAAAAAGAGGGAACCTTAATGGGAGATTTTTATATTAATTTTGAAGATATATCTTGTAGTATACCCCTCAAACAGATCACCAATATGTTTGACCCTACACAGCTTATCAAAGAGACAACCAGGGTGACAACTTGTTCTAAAACACAAATTGATCTGGTGATCAGTAAACCAGAGAATGACTAAATCATTCAATATGATTAAATGGTAAATGGGCACACTTATATAGCGCTTTTATCCAAAGCGCTTTACAGTATTTTGCCTGACATTCACCCACACACACATTCATACACTGATGGTGATTGCTGCCGTGCAAGGTGCAACCAACCACTGGGAGCAGTTCGGGGTTAGGCATCTTGCTCAAGATTGCTTACAGGTAGGTCAACACCATGTTTCAAACCCACGACTTTCCAGCTGGGAGCCCAACACTCAGACAGACCATCCATGCCCCCATTACTGGTCTGTGTGATCATATTCTGAAACTTATAGCCAGAAAGCTTTCCAAAAAAAGGTTTAACCTGTTTTGGTTAGAAAGTGTGATCAGTTCAGAATTCTTAAAACTTAATTAAATAATTTTGAAAACGCAATTAAGGGAATTAACTGGAATGATATCTTGTTTTATACAGACTATCTACAATCCAGATGATAAATGGTTTCCTCAAGAATATAAAACCCAAATCTGGCCGAAAGAGTACTCTTCCTTGGCTAAATGGAGAAATATGGAAACTGATAAAAGAACGAGATCATGCTTTAAAAACATTTCTAAAATCCAAACTAGAGCATGACAGACGTAGGTATACCATGTTGAAAAATAAGATGATTACTGAAGCAAAGGGAAACTCTACATTTACACCACCTCAACTCGCTCCTTTCGACGCAAAGGAGCAGCGGCTCTACTCTGTTATGTGTAATGCTAATTTCACAATATTAAATCCCATTGATTTAAGATAAAACAGTTAGCAGTAGAAAAGTCCACTACCTGCAATATAAAATTGGTGTGATAAAGAGATTATCTATGGAAAATTAACCTGCGCGCAAGTTCCTAGACCAAGCAAAGGCTTCGATATGCACTCTTAACCAACCTTGCTTCAAACGACCTTATATGGCTTCTTGGAAGTGGTATGTTGGCTGCATATTTCATGCAAATGTAAAAATACAAATATATATTTTCTTTTACAGCCTAGAGTGATTTCTTATTTCCTGAATTTTCATTAGACCTCTCTATAATGGTCGAGGCGCATGTAAGCGTGCGCATTGCGCACGAGAGAAAGCACGCACTTTTAGAACTATTTTAGTTAAATATATGTTTTCTGATAGCGATAAAGACATTTATAATCTACCTTATAAAGACGCTGGAATGAGGAGGAGCCGCAGAATAGCCATTGCGAAGAACCTGGAACCTAAAGACTAGCGCGCACAAACAAGGATATATTTACTATAGGATATATTTATATACATATTTATATATATATATATAATATATATATTTCAAAAGGTATTAATGTAATAATATTAGTATTGTGTGCATGATTTGATGCTGGAAATGTTGTATTGATGACGGCAGGGAAGGAATGAGAACATGCACGCACATGACTAACATACACGTGGCATGGACAATGGAGATATTTTCAAAGGAAGATGTAATGATATTCCTATATATTTTGTGTGATGAAGCTAATTCATTCAATTACGTGTTCTATTGTCTGTAGGCTAGCCAGGAGTGAGGGAATGGGAAGGGTTGGGAGGAGATGGGAGAGGAGGGGAAACCCATTTTTCATAAACCTATTTTAGTATATATTCTTGTTCCTTGTTACACAATTTTCATTGCACAATGTCTATCTGTGTTAACAATGAAGAGCCAAGCACCTCTGGGTGAGGGTCAGTGGTGCTGAGGTTTCGTCCAGCCAGACAGAGGCACAGACAGCACTAACATGATATGACATTGGCAACACCATATTCTAAAGAGCTGTTCCGAGACAGAAAGAAAAACGCTCCAAAACAATTGAGGTAACCCGATAAATTACTCCAGCACAGTCCTAGAGAACTGAGCTGGCTGTGAATCGTTGCACAGCAATATCTGAACATAAACGCCTTTGGACTGAGCTCACAATTCTATATATCGGTGCATTTGTGTAGTGTGCATTTGTGTAGTGGAGTGTTTTTCCTGTTGTGCATATATAATACCTACGGCCTATAGACCAATATTCCACATTCAATGGCCTTCTATCTTATTGTGTGCGGTTTGTAATCAAGATCAGTTTGTTCTGATAAAAATTATGTGCAGCACTTCATATTGATTTATGGTTTAAATATAGTAAATCGTATCTAAACAAAGGTAGGGAAAAGTGGGAAAAATTACCTGGACCCCAAAGGTATTAACTAATTATAATATTGTTATAAATGTTGTGGTAGTGAAACTGATGTGAATATCTTAGCCTATTATGTAAAATAATGAAATAGAAGATTATGTTGATTTATTCTAATCTATGAACAAAAGGATATCATAGGATAGTGCCGTGTCTCAAATCGCGTACTTCACTAAGTACACTTCGACTAAGTGCACTATGTACTTACTTGCGTAGTGCGTAAATTTCGAGAGGGTAGTATTGTCTCAAATGGAACACTCAAGTTGTGCACTTACCGGAGATGACGAATGCAACATTGGATTCTTGCCCGTAAAAATTAATTATGTACAGGATAATTTTTAGCTCACTTCTTCACAATGAACGCATATACATTTACTCGTTTGTGTGCCCACAAATGCTTTGGAAATTACTTAAAAGAAAGTGGTCCTCCCACTGGCTGATAAAAGGCTACCAGCCGGTACCGTATGTTGATTTACATATTATTTTTGTTGTGATATACATAGCTGATATATTGTTGTGCTACATAATTACCCTTATAGCACACTTACCTAAACAAAAAGTAATCAAAATGTAATTATCTGTGCTCTAACTTGACTGACAATAACAATGTACATTCAGAATCAGAACAGATAAGAATACTGTACTATCTAAATTATGCCAATGTACTCAAAACTTTCTATAGTCATAAGTAGAAATCCCAAAAGACAGCTTACTGTTCTGTATAAATTACCCACATAATATACTAAACAAACCATACTTTTACATCAACATGTAGTGGCATAACAATATTGAAAACACAGGAAAACCAAATAGACATCAACATTCAATATTCATGACATATTAGCCTCATTTATGTACTACTGTGTTTACTATCAACGCTAAAAGAAAAACACATACTGACAAAAAAATATATTTGATTGAATCTTAATTCAAATGTACGTTCTGTTTATTTCTCCTAGCCTCCAAAACCAAGGCTGTACTGCCAGCTAAATGTTACTGTCAGTACTTCATCACAGTGGCCTGAGGGTGGACTCTCCAGTGCATTTTTCAATGCTCTGATGGCAGTACTGGGCAATGTGGCGACCCGTCATTGAAGCCCTCTTATTTGGTTGGCATTGGCTCAGGACATTCCATAACACTGAGCCCTAGCCACTGTCCAGTGGCGCTTACAGGTGTATGCACTCTGTACCATCAGGGAGGGAGGAGAGAAGAAAGATAATGACATTTATTAAATAGAAAATTGACTGGTTACTTGACTAGTTACCTCACAGATAGCCTAAGAAATTAAATTGTAACTTAGAACAAGAACAATATATTTATAGTCTATCATGCAAAAGTAGAGACAAAGCGCAACACCATCATAGTCTGAAAACCACACCCATATGACATTGATCTCCGTTGACATATTTTGTGATGGTGCCTCCTTGTCACTTTTGTCTACAAACAAAACATTGAAACTTGCTTGTTGTTGCATGTGATGCAAAAACAAGGTTAAGAACATTAGTACAGGGAATAGACACGTGTCAAATTAGTCTACTCTGAACATTGGGCAGG
The DNA here is from genome assembly GCA_025447795.1 of Speoplatyrhinus poulsoni. Classification (NCBI taxonomy): domain Eukaryota; kingdom Metazoa; phylum Chordata; class Actinopteri; order Percopsiformes; family Amblyopsidae; genus Speoplatyrhinus; species Speoplatyrhinus poulsoni. The sequence continues at coordinate 5,328 of JAOEGT010005240.1, forward strand.
CTGTGCCTGTGATTGTGTGTGGTGTAGTTGGGGGCCGTTAGGTGGCTGTGCATACCTTAACTAGACCTGCAGGTGCCCCGTGTCACAGGACAGTGCATAAGACCAGAAGGAAGGTCCTTGCTCTCCTCTCCCAGGTCATCCAGCTTCTATAGATGATTTGCCAAGATGCAAGCTTTACACATTATGCTGGGACAGCAGTCTTTAAACAGGTTGTTGGCATCATTGATAGCTGTGGAAGCTTCATATATGTGGCATAATGTATAAGCCACCTTGGTGAAAGCATGATACCTGTGTGACCACAAATAACCAATTAATTAGTTTTTATTGGCAAGGATAAAATACAGAACAAATCAGTGTATTGTCTATTTGTAAAATGTTCTGACTTCCAGTAAGCCTGGTAGCAGCATGTTTGATTTCCTCTTGTTTTCCTTCTCTCAAAAACTGTTCCTTTCAAATGTACATTATTTCTATGACATTATTAAATTAACTATTAAACATACACATCCGATCAGAAAGAGAAACACAAAACTATTGCTGCCGAAGCACGATGTCCATGAATATACACCGCTAATAGACCTGTATAAAACGCTAACGCTAGCTGATGCATGAAACACCTATGCCTGGTAAAAGTATGCCACTGTTAGCTAGATAGCATCCACGTAATTGTAAATTTGACCAAATCATTACAGCCTGTAAAACTGACCCAATAATACGGACGGCTATATTTTTATCTGGAAATTTATAACACTTTACAAACATGTAAAACTTACGTTTGTATGGTGCAGTGTTTATAGCTGAAAACCCCACTGCTGACCATTTAAAAACTTGGAAAATGGATGGATGGACAAAAAGTGACAGCTGAGTGCATGAAGTGTGCATCGTTCCACACTCAATTTTTGGACCGTTTTGAGTATGCCAACGGTAACTTTGAGTGCACTGCATTTTGGCGTACTACTCAAAATACTAAGTATAAGTACACAAGCGCGCGATTTGAGAAACAGCTCGTGTTTTGTGTGAGTTGGATACTCTTTTTAGATGGTCTGAGTTTAAGTTCAGAGGAGCTCAGAGCCATCAGAGATTTGGAAGATTCCTGAGAACCCTTCTCCAGTACTGGATGGCATGCCCACACGTACCATGAGATACAGAACCTGTTGCATATAGGTAGATGGCTGTGAACAAAAGACCATTGCATATTCCATTCCATTTAGTTCAAGTACGGTAGGACTGAACTGTACACATACACACAGTCCGGATACAGACAATACCCTTCCTCATACCGGTCCACACTTTTGGAGTGAGAACTGAGTCTTAAAGACATTGAAATGACCCGGGTCATCTTTATTATTTTCTATGTCCACACATTGTAAACATGTTATTGAATTTGTAAATATATTGTAACTTAAACATATCTTGAATTTGCTTATTTCTTTTCATTACAGTTTAGTAAACCGTTTTTTCAAAACCATGTCCTGTGTTTCTATTAATTAATTAATCTAATTCTGGTTAAATCCTTACTTTACTATTAGTGTCACACTTTACTTGCTAGTACAACGTGGGTTACATAAGTGTATAATTTAAGAGGTTGTGTTTATGGGAAGTTATTAATTGGAGAATAATGATCTGAGTCCATCATTTTGTTGTGTCAATTAGTACTCTACGCGAGTTAATTTGACTAATCTGTCAAATTTTCCTAAAACGCCTATCCAAGGCATACCCAAAGTAAATTGAAAACATTTAACCATTTGGAGTATATGCATGCAGGTTCTGGTCTTGTCTGATAGGTAACACTAAAGTTTATTCTTCAACAGTCAGAATCACTGTACGTGATACTGGCATTGAGTAATATGAATTTTAACTGATGGATTTAATGGCTGGCTGACCGTATGACCTTTAAATTAAAGTTATTATTAATATATCCAACTCCATTACTTTCATATCACAACAGACAGAGAGAATGAGAATGAGATGAGCTCACCATTTGTCCTTTATAACAATTAAAACACTTGATATAACAATCAATGCTCCTATTTACATTTTACTACTTTAAGATAAGATTGTGACACACAGTAGGCCAGAAGAATCCAAGATCTTACAGCATGTCCCCCCCCCTCCCCGCTAATGTAAATTTTTTATACAAATTTAATAAAAAAGTGTGTCTCCAATTTGCATCCCGCCATTTGGAAACAAGACTTTGATGTAACTTGTTACACTCTGACAGATGACCGGGGACACCTTGCATGGGGTAAACTCTGGGATGTCTGTGTCCTCTCCATCCTTCCTCGCTGTACCCGTTTGCACAGATTCCCATAATGGGAGGACATTCCCATTATCCTCATCCTCACTGTAGGTAAACCAATAGGACTAAAACTGGGTTAGCCCTAAGTCGCGCCCCCATATAACGCTGTGTCTAGGGTAATAATTACATGCTTACTGAGACTTGCTTTATAGTCAATTTTGTTGAGTTTAAACTACAGATTTAACTGATATACACCAATCAGCCATGGAAATATTGGCAATATTTAGGATCTAAACAACTTTGACATGGGCCAAATTGTGATGGCTAGACTACTGGGTCAGAGCATATCCAAACTGCGGGAACACCCGGTCTGCAGTGGTCCGTACTAGGGATGTTCCTAACGACTAATTTCCCAGTCGTTTAAATAAAAATTTGTGGAATACCTGTCAATAGTAGGCTATGATCGGCTTTCTTTGAGTTCCTCTGCTGTTCTTTACACACAACACTTTATCGACGTAATCCTTAGCTGTCTCACAGTGTTCGCATTTTTTAGATATATTTTAGTCTTGTTTGAGGGAAACATGCCAATTAATATCATGCCAAGAATGTTGGTTCAGTATGATATCTCACATCAAACAGCCGAAGCCTTAGAGAGTTTGCAACTTTTAAACTATGCAAACCTATCTCAGACAGCTTACAGTACAACAAATTAGACTGTAGACTATTTATGTGCATTGCAGGCTGTATGTGTAGCCTACTTCACATTCATACGCTTAGCATACAATACGTGCCATATTTGTCGCCCATTATAAATGATTAAAAGTAATACTAAAAGTAGTATAATATGTAATATATTACTTTGTAGAGAAAATTCTTATGTAACTTAGTCACACTACTTCTACTGAACAGTAATACGTAATATATTACTTTTGAAAGTAACTTGCCCAACACGGCTCTCCCTACGGTACCTGCACTCTCATCAGCTGCTATGTCCGAATAGGGATAACTACTGGTAGTCTTTACCTATCTCCTCATTTTCTGTATAGCCTATCTAAAATTATTATTATTATATTGTTTTATCATCTTCGTAAAATTACAAAAGCAGAGTGCCAACTGTGAACTACCGCTCCGTTATTCACAAGCAGCGGGCCAAGTGCGTTACGTAAATCTCACTTTATATTGATTTTGCAAGACTGTATTGTTCTGTAATACTGCTGTATCATTGGTTGTCTGATTAAAAAAAAGCATTCCTTGTTGTTACAATACATCCATAGATCAGCCAACAAGGAACAATCTTTTAAGGCTAATCGTTGTTAGGTAAACAAACACGGTGATCTTATTTTTAGCAACAATAATTGTAATTGTACATGGTTAAATCCAAAGCAGAGAGAAAGTGAGTTTTGCTGCTAATGCTATAATGATTGCTAACTCCATTTAATCCACATTCATTTGATTAGCTTCTGGTACCTGCTGTGTCCAACAAGGAAGAGGTGAGTATCAGTTTCTAGCTGCACTTCAAAAGTTCACTCCGAGTCAAGTTGTGAGAGCAGGGTTAGTGACAATTTGTAAATTTTCTCCGCTGTGAGCCGTGTCTGTCCACGCAGTTTCGCCATTCTGAAAACGTTGAATCCGACACGCTCCCAACTGATAAAGCCTGGTTTATACTTCAGCGGGTCTGCGTCAACAGCGTTTCGAGGGCAGACAGGGTGAGACTCACTCAACCAGTGAACAAGAAAAAGTACATACTACTTTCAAAGATGTTAAATTAAATAATACATTTAACCGACTAGTATTTCTGGTGCCGACTATCGAGGCTGGTAACGTTTAACCATTTAACTGACAAATCGCACACATCCCTACTCAGTACCCATAAAAAGGGGTCCAAGGAAGAAAAAGCGGTGAACCGGCGACAGGGTCATGGGCGGCCAAGACTTATTGATGCACGATGTTGGATCCATGTGGTCCGATCCAACAGACAGGCTATACAGACTTAAGTTTAAATTGATGAAAAAATTAATGCTGGTTCTGATAGAAAGTTGTTAGAACACACAGTGCATCGCAGTTTATCATGTATGGGGTTGCGTAGCCGCAGACCCGTCAGGGTGTCCATGCTGACCCCTGTCCACTGCTGAAAGCGCCTACAATAAGCACTTGAGCATCAGAACTGGACTACGGAGCAATGGGAGAATGTGGCCTGGTCTGATAACTCGCGTTTTCTTCAACATCACGTGGATGGCTGGGTGCATGTGCAACGCTTACCTGGAGAACACATCACCAGGATGCACTATGAAAGAAGGCAAGCCGGCGGAGGCAGTGCGATGCTTTGGGCAATGTTCGGCTGGGAAACCTTGGGTCCTGCCATTCATGTGGATTTTGAGACGTACCACCTACCTAAGCATTGTTGCATGGAAACTGAATTCCCTGATGGCACTGGCTTCTTAAAGCAGGGTAATGAACGTTCAAAAATGGCCACAGCGTGAGTGTGACTACAGGTGTGTCTGCATTGTCTCTATTTTTGCAAACTACTGAATTAACTGAATAAACTTAATAATGCCTTTGGATCAACTAAATCAGATATCTCTACAAACTTTGTGGGATGGCATTTAACAAATCAAGACAGATATGCTTACTCATCTTGACTCAAAGGTTGATCCTATACAAACAAAACTGAGCAGCCTTCAAATGACGTTGAAAACTCTTGCAGAGAATGTAAGTTAATTAGCACTGAACAACACCGAATTGGGGCAAACAAGAATAATTTACAAGATCTAATGACGCATAATAAGGAATAGACAAGATTGAGGATCTGGAGAACCAAAGCAGAGCCTCCAATCTTCAATTTGTTAAAATCCCTGAATCCTCTGAAGGCCGAGATTTTATTGGATTTATATCCAATATGATTGCACAGCTACTTGGGCAAGAACATTTTCCCACTCCCCTGGCAATCGAGAGGGCCCACCATAGTCCAATATTTCTGCATAGGCCTAATGATAGAGCTGGACCAAGGCCAATCATCATTAAACTTCTTAATTTTCAGAACAATGTGAAAATCTTCCATCTCACCAGAGAGAAGAATCAACTATTGTTGGTACCTGCATTTACATAAACTCAGCAAAAAAGAAACGTTCTCTGACTTTCAACAGTTTTTACTTTCAGTAAACTTAATGTGTGTAAATATTTGTATGAACACTTAAAGAGTCAACAAAATAAAAATATTTCACAGACATGTGACTAACAGAAATAGAATAATGTGTCCCTGAATGAAGGGAGGCTCAAACTCAAAAGTACCAGTCAGTATCTGGTGTGGCCACCAGATGCATGAAGTACTGCAGTGCATCTCCTCCTCATGGACTACACCAGATTTGTCAGTTTTTGCTGTGAGATGTTACCCCACTCTTCCACCAAGGCACTTGCAAGTTCCCGGACATTTCTGGGGAGAATTGCCATAGCCCTCACCCTCCGATCCAACAGGTCCCAGACGTGCTCAATGGGATCGAGATCCGGGCTCTTTATTGGCCATGGCAGAACACTGACATTGCTGTCATGCAGAAAATCACGCACAGAACTAGCAGTATGGCTGGTGGCACTGTCATGCTGGAGGGTGATATCAGCATGAGCATGCAGAAAGGGTACCACATGAGGGAGGAGGATGTCTTCCCTGTACCGCACAGCATTGAGATTGCC
>JAOEGT010005251.1:8997-26021 GCA_025447795.1 Speoplatyrhinus poulsoni
CCCCCCCCCCCCCCCCCCCCCCCCCCCGCTCTCGCACCCTAACCGAGGGCGGCAATGGCACTGCTCCTTGGTGAGTAAATGCACATTAATCTTATACTCGTGCACACACACTCACACATATACAGTGCATATACACACACAGGGTCACATTAAGCACCACCAACCCATCAACCACACTCCATAGAGCTTCCATGGGCTGTTATTTAATGAGTTATTTAATTCACTCTCTATTCTGGTAATGTTCTCCTCAGGTATTCTCTGCTGGGAGGTCCTGGTAATTGAGGCTACTTCATCATCGATTTCAGTCTGATAAATGTCTGTCAGTGGGACGGCCATTCATCACTGGCAATCTTTTGTGTCTCCTCTGCTCTCTTTGCCATGTGCGTGGAAGGCCGGGGTGAACGTTTTGCTGCAGGACGTGAGCGGCAACACCCCTCTGGACTGCGCCTGTGAAGGCACCGAGACCAGCTACATCCTCCAGACATTCCTGGAGGAAAACGGTAAAAGAGCACCATAGCTTTCTCTTCGCGTTGTTATGTCCACCCATACGGTTGTTGTTGGTGTCACGTTGAGTCGGGTTCAATGGTGAAGTGTTGTTTTGCTGTGCTGAACAGTGTCAGGTCAATTTTGGGTTGGTTCTGGTTAGTTGAGCCGTCATGTGGTATAGGGCATGTTCTCTTCGAAGCTGGGCTTCTGGAAGGGTCCATATTTCAACTCAACTTAATGTAACTTGGAGAGGGAAAACAAAGTGTGTGTGTGTGCGCGCGTGTGAGTGTGTGTGTGTGTGTGTGTGTGTGTGTGTGTGTGTCTATTTTCAATTTTCTGTCAAATAAAAAAGGTTTTAACATGTATATTCTCACCTGCCTGCCAGGGGAAAAAATATAATTAAGATAAAATAATTGTTCCCTTTTCCTATTTTAGAGGTATCGTCTTAATGTCAGAATACAGGAACAGTTTGCCCCATACCTGTTTATTCCAGTCCAGTACACTCTAGACCTATCCTGACACCCCAGATGGATGGTCTGTTAACACAACCATCTGGGGAGTCGTCCATTGAAACTGTTTTAAAAGGGCAGGCACTTTTGAAAAATACTTTGCAGGTGATTGGACGAACCTGTGAACCAGCGGAGCAAGTTGTTAAATCCACTCTTGCCGAAGAAAAGTCAGGAGAAGGGTAAACACATATTTCCCATCAAGAAAACCCTCTAGTTCTTTGCTCTTCTTATACATTCTAATAAAACTGATGCTACTGTATATTGCAGCATACGTTAACCTATGTAGGAATCACCATTGTTGTTTTTGAGTTGCTTTCGAGTTGCTTTCGTCACGCCGGCCTAAATCACGGCCATATCAATACGTTGATTTGTCACACACTAGGTTTACTGGCCTGAAACGCAACAATTTCCAAGAATGATTCTCGTGGCGAAGTCAAACTGAAGCTGGCAAGATCAGGATGGTCTCACGAGGCTACTCTTGACCATCCTTGTCGTATCGAAACAACCACCATGTCCCTCTGTCAGATAATTAATAATCCTTTATTTTATTTTATTTCTTAATTGTTTTGATATGTTTTTATCATTATTATATTTGATTTGGTTTTATCAGTAAAGCCAAATATAATTTTCTTCCAAATGAAGTGGGGTTACATTGAATTGGGGTCAGATTTCCCTCCTCCGTGTTCCTACCTAGTGTCAGTGTACCGTACCGCGCTATGCTAAGTGTACTGTACCATGCTATGCTAACGGCACTAACAGCAGTACTTCCCTGGTCCTGTGCCACCCTGCTTGTACTGTACATATGTCTCTATCAGTAGGCCACTACTGACTCAGCTATAAGAGAGGAGATGTGCAGGGGGTGGGCATATCCCCTGAGTAGCCAGCAACAGAGATCGTTTATCACTACAGTGTTTCCCCGACTCCTGTTCAACCCACACCCTGTCAGCCTGCCTGCTGAACCCGTCCTGTCTGAGAGACACAGTACACACGCTTACGATCATTAGCCACTGGCTAACATGTGCAATAGCGTGTGATTAGCATGTTCTATCAGAGTATAGTACATGCGGCTGTCCTATAGTCTGTGTATGTTACTTTCCGGGCTTATGTCCACTCCATCATGTGACATGTGCATGAGGGTAAGTTTGCCTGTGTGTGTGTGCGTGCGTGTGTGTGCGTGCATGTGTGTGTGTGTGTGTGTGTGCACGTGCATGTGTGGTAAAGATAAAGGTCAAGCTGCAGGCAGAACAGTGGGGAGAACACACACAGACAGTGTAGGTCAGTGTAGCTACACTAAGAGGACGCGTCTCTCCTGTGCCTTGAGACAGAGAGACAAACGTACAGACAGAGGTACAGACAGAGGTACAGAGAGAGAGAGGTCAGGTGGTGATGGAGCGGCTCCTCTCTCAGCCATCCGTCACAGGTCACAGCCAGACGACGTGGAGAGTGACATGACAGATGTCGGCTCTGAGTGAAGACAGAGCGACCATGGCTGTGCACGCGTGCGCACACACACACACACACGCACGCACGCACGCACGCACGCACACACACACACACACATCTTCGTCAGACCCCACGCTGATCTCTCCCTAATGTTTAACCGTGCCACAGTGAAACAGCTTCACGCACACACTTGTTGCCATGTTCCTGTTGCCATAGCAACGTGGCCACAAGCTCTCTGTCTTTATGGTGTGTGTGTGTGTGTGTGTGTGTCTATTGGGGGTGGGGTGAGACACACTTTCATTGTGTTTCTGCAGTAGTGTTTTCCTGCAGGAAGGGAGGAAGAAATCGAAGGAAGGAAGGAAGGAAGGAAGGAAGGAAGGAAAGGAAAAAGTGATAGTGAAATATATATTGTTTCACTCTAATTTTTGTAGCGTGCAATGCACGAACAGGTATGACATTCCTACAAAGCCCGGGGATCACATTTGTTTGCCAAGACAAACCCATTGATTAACTGATCCATCCAATCTATATGGAAAAGTCCCATTACTCAGAGCCATTTAGCTAATCAGAGAGAAACACAGATTTATCTATAATCAATCTGCGGCATTAGCAAACTCATGTCTACTGTGTGTATGTGGGGCGATGCGACACATTGATCTGCTTTAGCGTGGGTTAGGATTTCCCTCCCAGACTTATGTTCTGCACAAAAGTCCTGTTGGGTCACAGTTACCATGACGTCCTACATTTCTATACACATCAAAATATCTTAAAAATACCGCTTGCGGGTTTGTGTTCTAGTATGGGAGGAGACTCTGTCTAACCTGACATGCCACTTGGATTGTTATTCACAAGTCCATCTGGGGAGCCGTCCATCATAACTGTTTGTAAAGGGCAGGCACTTTCAGAAAATACTTGGCAGTTGATAGGATGAACCGTCTGGTCATTTTCGATGTCGGAAAACCTAAACTACATCCATATAGCTATCAATACTCGGACACAATCGCATTGATTTCTAGGCTTTCCATACTGATTCTCTAGGCAAAATTGACTGCAACCTGCGATATCAGGGTTGTCACGAGATGTCCAAATTGTAGTTACTCACTCTTGTGTTTGTGTTTTCCAGGTATCAACATGTCTTCAATGCATACCATGAGGACCCAGAGACCCAGCACTATGCTGGGGGATGTCAGGCAGCTGGTAGCCACTGGGGGAAGCCTCAACCAGCCCAACGACGACGGAGTCACTCTGGTATGTAACTCTGCCTGTAACTGCCTGTAACTGCCCTTAACTCTGTCTGTAAGTGTCTGTATCTCTGCCTGTAACTCTGCCTGTAACTCTGTCTGTAACTTTGTCTGTAATTGTCTGTAACTCTGCCTGTAACTCTGCCTGTAACTTTGCCTGTAACTCTGCCTGTAACTCTGCCTGTAACTGTCTGTAACTCTGCCTGTAACTCTGTCTGTAACTGTCTGGAACTATGCCTGTAACTCTGTAACTCTGCCTGTAACTGTCTGTAACTCTGACTGTAACTCTGTAACTGTCTGTAACTATGTCTGTAACTCTGTCTGTAATTGTCTGTAACTCTGCCTGTAACTCTGTCTGTAATTGTCTGTAACTATGCATGTAACTCTGCCTGTAACTCTGTCTGTAATTGTCTGTAACTATGCATGTAACTCTGCCCGTAACTCTGCCTGTAACTGTCTGTAACTCTGTATGTAACTGTCTGTAACTATGTCTGTAACTCTGTCTGTAACTGTCTGTAACTATGCCTGTAACTCTCTGTACATTTGTCTGTAACTCTGCATGTAACTCTGTCTGTAACTCTGACTTTACTCTGCATGTAACTGTCTGTAACTCTGTAACTCTGTCTGTAACTCTGCCTATAACTCTACCTGTAACTCTGCCTGTAACTCTGCTTTTAACTGTCTGTAACTGTCTGTAACTCTGTATGTGACTGTCTGTAACTATGTCTGTAACTCTGTCTGTAACTGTCTGTAACTATGCCTGTAACTCTCTGTACATTTGTCTGTAACTCTGCATGTAACTCTGTCTGTAACTCTGACTTTACTCTGCCTGTAATTGTCTGTAACTCTGTCTGTAACTGTAACTCTGTCTGTAACTCTGACTTTACTCTGCCTGTATGGAGTCATACAAGAACATATACCAGCAGAGTGACTGAGATATGTAACCAACACCGGCAGGACTAACAATGGTGACAGCCAGTGCTCCTCCCCTCCCTAGCTTCACATAGCATGTGCCAGCGGCTACCGAGAGGTTGTGGGCTTGTTGCTGGAGAGCGGCGCGGACACCCAGCCCTCTGGCAATAACTTCTGGACCCCTCTCCACCTGGCAGCCAAATACGGACAGGTAATCTCACACAACCGCTCCACACAAACCAAGGTCATACACTTGGGTTAAATAGGAACTCTGACCCATTTGACTGCATCGATCTGTTGTGATTTCAACCATTGATGAAAGTTGTTAAAGTAATAAGAAAACTATTGGTGGCATGCTTGTTACCATCACCGCCTGCCCTAGAGCGTCACGCTGATAAACTGATAAACTGCTCTTTTTGGACCCCATTGATCATGGCAAGTTCAAAGGACCATGGCCGCATTTTAGATTAGCAGTTTAATGCGTCTGGTCTCTTGGAGGGAAAGGAGATTGATTTTCAGGCGGGGCAGGGCATGGAGCGATGAGGGTCTGGTAGAAAGGGGAGGGGTCCTGCCGTGAAGGAAGGGAAAACGATCGCATTGAAATCTGCTGACGGAGCCAGATATTTAATTACATTTCTGGGGTTCTGTGCTTGGCTGCCGACGGCGAGAATTTATTCGCTTTGGCTCTAGAAGAGTTCTTTACGTCTGAACGACATACATTCTTGTCCCCGTTGTATGTAACGAATGTTGTTTCAAAATGCCCATCCTTTCTCTACTCCTTCTCCCCTTCAGGTACCTTCTGCCTTGTGTCTGGTCTCTTTGATTGCTTCATCCTAATTTTATTCGAAGCAAACCTCAACAACACTCTTCCACACATGCACACACACACACACACACACGATACACACACACAAGATACAACCAAGATCCCCTCTGGATAAGAATTAATTAAATGTCAGTCTCTGTTTTCCTGTACTTTTGAATGTTTGTACAGCAAACAACAGTGCTAATAGGATACACCATATTGTGTGTGTGTGTGTGTGTGTGTGTGCGTGTGTGTGCGTGTGCGTGCTTGCGGGCATTTGTGGTTTGCATAAGTGCACTTGACTTAAGAGTGGCATGGCTGAGGAGTGGAGAATCGATTGGGTTTCCTGGGCTGAGCTATACAGTAAATCATCCCAGGCCCTGACGCTCCGCACAGCCCTCTTTGGAGGCGCCAGCCTTCGCCTCCTAGTGCCGGACACCAACGCACATCTTTGCTCTGGACATTATAGGCTTAAAGGTTTAGATGTGTAATTATCTTGCCATGTTACTTAATTACAGTCCTCGTCAGCCAGCGGTGTGTCCGTCATCAAGTTCAACGTTTGATGTGGGAGAGCCTCACTGTTGCCTGGAGATGCGGCTGAAGGGCCACTAATATTAGCCTGTACTGTAAACTCAAAAGACCCTTGTTACCAGGAAGCTTGTGTTTCACATGAACTGGTAATAGGCTAGCTCTTAAATAACATTCACCTATTACTGCAGCTATTTGCAATTCCTCTCATCAATCCTCTTATGCAGTAGACAAGCGCCCCTTATCTCCTTTTATAAATAAGTGTTTCTGGGGACCATATTTTAAAAATGTTCAGACATTAATGGGTTTTGCATTAACACAGCAAAGTATTCCAAGTTACAAAACTCCATTCCAGTCCATTATATTGTCATCGAGGATAGAAGATGTGCTTTGCAGCATTGCTGAGAAATGTATTGTTGCAGTGTCTCTTAGACCCCTTTATGTGCAATGAGGAGATGTGTGCTGTACAGTACCTCTCCACTGTTTTGTACATGGTCCTCAGGTGACCTATGACCCTTGGAAGGCTTCATAGGCACAGTGCCATTGACATGTGTTCCGTATTAATAGGGTGCGACTGCGAGCGCTGTTTGGGCATGTCCGGCCAGTTGGTCATACTTTAGACTCGTCGTTCAGCGGCAGCTGAGATGGTTCGTAGCCAGCGAGAATAATGCTGAGTCGCTCTCCTGCGCTTTGTGACCCTAATGTACTAGTGTTCACTAATGTTCTCTCAGTCCTATTTGATCTCTTTCATCTCAGAGCCAATGTAGTGGTTATTTATACACCGCGGAATATATAACCTCAAACATATAAGCTTTGTTACAGATGTTCTGGAGAGTTGTTTCAATGCAGCACACAGACCTTTTTTGATGTTGTTCTGTATTACTTTACTATTTACTCACTTATATGGATATTGGAGACTGACATTTAATCTATAAAGTCTTGAGAAAATTATCAGATGCCTCATTTCAAATTTCATTCGGGAAGGCTGAGGTTGCCGTACAAGATAACTGCATGTTCACAAAATGTATAGGGATATTCCAATGAATAGTGTCACACTTCAGACACACATGAGATATTACATCTCACAGGACCATTATTTCAAGTGCCAGCCTTGAGATATCAAATGTATTGTGTAACATAATAACACATCACGTATTGGATATGTCAGTGGTGCCACTGCCATAAAGTACAAGAAAGATGTGTGATGTGTGAGAAGAGGAATTATACTAGGTCATTTAGCAGACAATGTAATCCAAATAAATGTACAGAGAGGGAAATTACAGGTTTAAAGGTTCAGGTAGGGTTTAGGCATCTTGCTTAAGGATGCTTTCCCTAGGCGACCACTCAAAGGCCTCGAACCCATGACCTTTTGAAATACTAGAGCTGGCCCGAATGTCGTTTTTTGAGCTTCAGCGCTTTCGTAGTTATCACTAGCGAATATACTAATCTTCGTTTTAAGTTTCAAGGGGATTTGGGGGGGGAGTTGTGTGTACATACTCAGCCCTATCAAATACCCAGACAACAACTGTACACTCTCCTGTAGGCGTAACGAGTAAAAACAGTGTGTAAATGTATGGATTGATAGGTAGAAGCTACCCTGAATTCATTCATGGCACAGAAACAAGACAGAGTGTGCGGTAATGAGCTCTGTTGCTGTGACGTTGGCGGAGAACAACCCATCCGGTTATTTCAGGACCCCTGCTGCTGTCAGGAATAACAGGCCTGAAGACCTTTCCTCTGTCATATACACTTCATGTACATGCTGATGTGAGTCTAGCCCGACCCACCTTTACATTCTGGCGCTAAATATGGAAAGTGAACTGTCTCCAATGACCCATATTCTTGGATGTGGATAGTATCTTTTAAAAGCTGCTGTAAAAAGGATTTCTTCCCCGACTACCTGCTGAATGTGGCGCTTCACTGCACTTTGTATTGATGGAGCGACGTACTTGGAAATGCTTTATTTGATCTGGCTAGCGCTGGTTTAGAGTGACCCAGATATGCTTTTAGGCTCTAACAGAAGGAACGTGTGTTTTTCTTTCCGTTCCCACAGATAAGCATCGTTAGCCAGCTGCTGAGGCACCGAGCAAACCCTACTCTCTTGAACTGCAACCATGATAAGCCCTCAGGTAGGACTGATGCGCACGCACGCACGCACGCACGCACGCACGCACGCACACACACAGACAGACAGACAAAATGTCTTCATTGAATAAATAACAAAAAATACCCCTGTGCACACACATCCCGAAGCGAGACATAGAGCAGAGCATGCTAACGTGCTGTAAATATAGAGGCTCTTCGGAGACACAAACGGAAACAAAAACCTTGAGGTTACATCACTTTCTCCCATTTGGCTGCAGTGGAAGGCTCATTCTTGACCCCTCACAGTGGAAGCAATCCCCTGGCTACATTTCTCTAGCATTAATCGATAGCCCCTTCTAACTCAGAAAGGACCCCTCCTGGACACACAAACAATCCCCCATCTTTTTCACTTAGAGCCCCTCGGTCAAAAACAGGAGGATGAGGGAAGAGAGAGAGGGGTAGAGATATGGGAGTCATTCACTCAGAAGTAAAAGACAGGATAAAGCCTTTCTCCTCCCCTGTGCCCTGTTAGACCTCATTACAGATGGAGGCAAATTACCTCCCCCCCCCCCCCCTTTCCCCTTCCCACCCCCCGCCTCTTAAGAACTGTTGGATCGATCCACAGCGGGGGCTCACATTCTGCCACAGCGGGCTCATCCATACATATGTGGCGGGGGATTTGGCGAGAGGCAGAGCAGAAGGAAGCGCATTGCTTTGTTTTGGAGCTCAGCCTCTCATATTGTAACGCTCCATTGTCAGAATTCACACGTGTGTACTGTAAATGCACTCTAATATTATAGTTATTGCCTGTTTTCTGCAACAATATGATTTTAGAGGTGTCCAAATCACGGTGAATACCATCCAGATAAGGGTATAAATGTGTTTATTAATGTTGGATAACATAACCATGTTTAATAACATATTATTATATTATTATTATTCATTCATATTAATTATTAATTTTATTTATTTATAATTTTCTTTTTCCTTTTTGAGGTAGGGGATACATCAAATGACTGTCCATGTAAACCTTTAAATATATGGATAAGCTGTTTTTTGGAGTAAGCGTATTAAGCACATACAGATATACATCCTTTTATTAATCAATATACTGTATTTCACTCCACAAGTGAGATAAAGATGCCTCTAATGTATCATCTGTTCAGTGTTAAAATGATCTTGAACTTGAACTGTGCTCAAAACACTAAACATGCTGCCATCTGCTCTGTGTGTGTCAGACCTTGACCAGCGCCTCAGGCTAACAAAGTAATATCCCAGTGGGATTTTTACATTTTTCATTTTGACCTTCTTGGCTCAACGAGCTGGAAAGGTCTGTGGGTTAGGCAAGAATACATTTATTATAATTAGATTAGGGACAGACACTGACTTCATGTGAAGAGTACGTCACTAGGAAGAAATAATGCTATTCATAAAAAAACGAAAACTTAACTTTAACTTGAAAAAGTTCTTATACTGTCTCACGACCCAAATATAAATGACTATTGGAGGCTATGGTCGATCTAGACAATCTGTGGATGATGAATCTCGTTAGCAAGCTGCTGTGTGTCATGTCCCCAGACATCGCCGCGTCGGTGCCCATAGCTGACATGTTGCTGGAGGCTGAGGAATGCTGGCTTCAGAGGCTGAAGGATCCTGCTGCACCGCTGCCCCCTATGGACCAACACTACGAGGGAGGCTCACATGACCTCACTGCCCCAGTCAAGAACTTGTGAGTTCAGTTCAGTCACACTATTTTTCACACAGTTATTGACACTGGCGTGGGCGGGCACAACAACACAACAACACAACAACAACAACAAGACTCTGGAACGCCCTTCCCCTGCACATACAACACAGTCAACTCATTCGCTAAACTCCTCACAACACATCTATTCAAAATTGCCTAGAACATTTAACCATTTGTTGCTGTCACTTGACTCCCCTGCCCTCCCAACAAGCATTTATTATTTTACTTTGTTTATTTTGTATATATTGTTGGTAAAAATTAGTTTTAAAATGTATATTCCTTCCTTGGTAAAATGTTTATTACTATAGTATATGTTTTCTAGCTTTGTATTTGCCTATTTGCATTGTAAGTTGTCCTTGAGCATTTTGAAAGGCTGTGAGCCAATCAAATCATAAAGCGTCTATGTTCCATATGTCCCCTCATACATTATCACCCCCTCCATACGCTGTACTGTATGCTAGTTGGATATACTGTAAGTCACCTTATGGAAGCACAATACACTGTAAATGTATAAAGCCCCCTTTTCCTACTGTATATTACCTTGTCTACTTTGGTGTTCGCTTCACCCCCACCTCCCTACGTCATTCTCTGATCTCCAACTATTCCCCCTTCCATCCACTCCCGCAGGCTGCCCCTGGGCCTGCCCATCTCCAAGAGGGACAGTCTGCTGGAGAAGTGCACCATGTTCAGGGAGACGTGCGGGGCTCTGAGCCGTCATCCCTCCCTGGACAACGGCCTGGACGGCCCCTTCTCCTCTGGAACTGGCAAACTGGAACAGGTAACAACTTATTGAATACACTTTGTGCACAGAAGCTGGGGGGGTTCCATAAGAATGCATTGTACACATTGTTTGCTTACTAATATTTAAAGACTTGGAAATGTGAGGTTAATTATCTTAAAAGTTATTGACTAGTTTCTATCTTTGGATGTATATTCTTAAATGTATCATGAATGTCTTTTATGTCTCAATTATGTCAGGAAATCCTAAAATTGTGTATTTTACTGATAGAACAAGCTACATTAGCTAGATTACCAATTCTTCTTTTAAGATTCATTATAGAGTCGAATACAGTACAGTGGTGTGGTTACCACAGCGATTGATACTGTGTGCCCAGGTGAAACTGATGCCCCCGGCGCCCAACGACGACCTGGCATCTCTCAGTGAGCTAACTGACAGCAGCCTGCTCTATGAGATGCAGAAACGCTTCGGCAACGACCAGATCTATGTAAGGTTCAGTGTTGTTTATTCAATCTGCGCTCAAGAAAACACACTGTACACAGAAACAATAGCATCTCACTTAACACTGAACATACATTCAGCAAGCACGCAGAAACGCAAATAAAGAAATGACACACAACATACCGTAGTCAGCAATTCTCGTACCTCTACGCTATGGTCTGAGAATAGGGTGCGTTTGGGGAAATCACATCACACATACATACCTATTAAAGTCAACTTAGCTCAGCAATCCAATTCCTTATACACACACACAAACACACACACCTACACACACCCACACACACTGAGCTCCCTATAACCACCATGAATGGTTTTAGAGTGATTTTATGGCGGTTTTATGGTGTTTTTATACAGTATCATGCAGCCAAGTGTTGCTTGTGGATACGTTATTTACAGTATGTGTTTATGGTTTGTGGTGTTTGTCTAAATAGTGATTCTCTAGTCTAGCGTGCGCCTTAATTGAGTCGTCTCTCCTCTCTGTTCTGGCCCATTGACTGGAACCTCCTTTTATTGAAAACCCCCCCCCACCCCTGCCCCGCCCGGTCTCAGTGCTCTATTCAGGGCCAGGAGTGTGAACCCAGGCCATGTGCCCAGGAGACCATGGGCCAGCTATAGAGAGTGCTGGTGTGTGGAATGCATTCACCCCACCTCCAAAAATACACACAAACCCATTGGCCTGTTAAGTATACTCATTTATGTGCACACACACAATTGCCTACAGGTGACAATCCCCATGTTTCCAGAGTTTGCCAGATCAATACACGTTTGAAGGACGGGGGAAGGAAAATCCATAACTCTGTCCAGAAGTAAAATTCCTTCATCTCCTATAGATGGGGTTTTGTTACGTTTTAAACTACCTAATTTTCTCCTCTCCTCTGTAGAGGAGAACAGGAACAGATGGGTCTATAGCTCTGCATTGTGTACAGAGCTTTTTAAGGACTGCAGCTAAATCAATGTAGAATGGTCTTCTCTTTATAGAGCTTCTAATAGCCTATGGTTATGGAAGTGCAGATGAGAGAGAGAGAGCGAGCGAGAGAGAGAGAGAGGATGACAAGAAAAGGCAAAGTGAAGCTGGGGACAGAGGTGATATTGAATTAAAATACAGGAGGGCAAGAAGAGTGTTGAATATGGAGGTAATGTCTGCAGAGACAGAGAGGAGAAGATGCAGCAGCAGAACTCTGGAGGAAGAGGGCAAACTGAATTATAAACAGACAAGTCGCTGGCAAGTATGCGCCCAGAAACAACCAATATGCATTAAAGCGTTACAGCTTAGTTTAGGGGTCACGTATGTCCATGGAGAGCAAAGCGGTATAATAATAATGATGATGATGATGATAATAATTATTATTATTATTATATAATCATAAATACATAATAATAATACAACACTTTATTTCTATAGCACAAGGTTGCAGCACAAAGTGCTTTACAGTTGAAGAAAATAATGACGTACTGTATAGAGAGAAGCGCGATGGAAGGACAAAGGCGGTGAGCGTTCCAAATGTTCTCAGCAGGGTGGTTGGAGACAGGCCTTTGATGAGTGGTCCAGGCCTTTTGGCAGGGTAGAGGGGCTCACTGCCCCACTGCTCAACGTGGGGTGGTACAGTATAAGGTATTGGCGGGCAGGCCTGTTTAATGGCGGGAGTGATTTACATTTGTAAATCACATTCAGAATCACTTTAACCCTCCTGCAGAATCAACAGAAATGTTAAACTGAGCGTTTAACATGCTCCAGTCGCTACCCCTGATCTGAGGCTTGTGGGCAGAGCCTCATGTTGGCATATCTGCACCTCTCTCTCTCTCTCTCTCTCTCGCTCTCTCTCGCTCTCTCTCAATGCAGTTCAATTCAAGTTAGCTTTATTAGCATGACAGTTGTTACAACAGTATTGCCGAAGCTAGAGGGCAGGTAGCACTCAATAATAACAGTAATATTACAAACAATAAGTCCCATAGTAATAACACCAGTGGTTATGACAATAAGAACAATAACAGTTGGTATAATTTAAAGGACACAGTCATGTGTCCTCTCTCTCTCTCTCTCTCTCTCTCTCTCTCTCTCTCTCTCTCTCTCTCTCTCTCTCTCTCAGGGGACAGTGTTAGCCGGTGTTAGCTACCAAACAGCCTCGGGTACTGTGACATAAACAGAGGGTTAGAGGGTAGCAGCTTAACAGAAAGTGTCTCAACAGTGGGGGATATTATCTAAATGTCCTCATGGTCTTTGTGCACAAAGTATGGGGCAGATTTGTTGGGCTCACTGGAGAAAGGTCACTTGACAATTTCTTGTCTATATATTAGTGTAATATGCTGTAATGTATACATAGTAAAGTATAAAGCACTTTATACTTTCTTAAATTCATTTTTAATTATTTTCAAAAAATTTTCATTAACAGTTCTTGTATTTATATTTTGCCCACTGTTGTAGACTTATATTGGACACATCCTCCTGCTTGTCAACCCAAACAAAGAGCTTCCTATCTACTCTACACTGGTAAGTACTTTATTATTACATGCCACTGGTTCAGCATCCAATGTTAGTCACGTTTGTGGAAAAAAAGATAATTTTAGGGACTGCATGCATCTTACGTTGTATGAAGGGAATGTTGAATGTATAATTATCAGAGCATGTATTGATGAAGTGGATCTTGATGTGGCTCATAAATAATGCAGGTGCTTCCTGTCAGTGATACACTGCATAAAGCTGACTATGCAACAGTCAGGGATGAGAGGGATCTGGTTTAGCTGGCTCCAAACATTGTCTCACACACAGATACAGATAGATAGATAGATACAGTTATATCTGTATTAACATTTCGCTATTGCATGGGAACATTCACATACTGCATACTTAAATCTACGGATGAGCATTTTCTAAAAGGTTTCCACCTTCTAAACGGTGTAATTGGTTTAAATGTGTGGACTTGAAAGGAGCTAATCTAACAGTTCCTAATGGTAGCTGGGATCGATAAGCTATTGTAATGCTCACCAGTCACACTGTACTGGCGATATGAGGAGATGGAAGGTGACAGTGTGTTCGTCACACAGCCCAGTGCCTTAATGCGAGATGGGTGACTTCTTCCATCTGCTGTGATAGATGGACGTCCAACCCCTATCCCATCCCCACCACCACCCCCCACAGCAGGCCTCGGTCCAGGCATTAATAACCCCCAACAGAGAGAGAGAGAGAGAGAGAAATAAAGAAGGAAAGAAAATACCAATATGTATCATATAAGTTATTGTATTTTTTTTCCCCTAGTTTCTAATCTACCCTTTGTTTAATATACCTATTTTCATCTGCTCTTGTTACTACTAAGTAATGTCATTATATTCCTTAGTTTAATTACATTAGTATGGAGAAAAATAAAAAATAAAATAAAAGTATGCTACTTTGGCAATATGTGCACTGTAGCATCATGCCAATAAAGTGATTTGAATTGATTTGAGAGAGAGAGAGAGAGAGAGAGAGAGAGAGAGAGAGAGAGAGAGAGAGAGAGATGCCAATTGGGGGAGAGGGGAAATGGAGGGGAAAAGGATTTAATAAGTGAGAGAGCAGAAGCAGAATGGTGGAGGTGAGAGAGGGACATATGTCATATGTGATCTATTGGCCGTCTGTCACCTGCTCTGCTCTCGGGGGTTTGCAGGGTTGGGGGGGTTTTGGGGTTCAGAGCCTGCGCTGGCCAGGTGGCTGACGCTCTGGGTGGTAACCATGCCCACCAGACAAGGTCACTGAACCACAGGGTCTGTCTAGGGTGACTTTGTCACTTACTATTTATACCATTTTAATCATGAAAAACAAACGAAGGGAGTTCAAGACAGCATTGATGTGATTGTATGCAGCCACAGGGTGCCACATGTTTTACTAAACATTTTCCGGACGATAAGTTGTACTTTTGTTAGTTGTTCCCTACTATATGTAGGAGCCTAGCTTGACAGGTCCTAGCTGAATTGATCTGCAGGGTTCTAGCAGGTACCCAGTGACCTGGATGCACACGCACAGACAGAAACACACTGTCATGTGACGTGTTTGCCACGGTGTGTGAAGCACCAGATCCAGTGTAAGCATGTGACAGTGGTGATATGCCTAACCTTGGGGACCCTTCCCCCCTCCCTGCCCCACCAGGTGAGCCAGCTGTACCAGAGCTCCAGTGGACGCCTGTGCTCCTCTCTCCCCCCCCACATCTTCTCCTCAGCGGAGCGAGCCTATCACATGATGCTGCAGGAGAGACGTCCGCAGTGCTTCATCCTCAGGTGCACGCACTCTCACGCGCACACACACACACACACACACACACTCACACACACTTGTAGACGTCAGGGCAGATCTGCTTTGATCAAACCCTCTTCCCAGCCTGTTAAACACTCCCAGATAGAGTAATGGCCCTCTGCCGCACAGAGCTGTGCTCCAGGCCTGTTCAAAGCTCCCAGAGACACGGATGGGTCACAGCACTGTCGCTGCAGCCTGACCCTTCGTCCTCGGCTGGACGAAGGCTGCTCTCTGATTGCAATCACTTCCCGTTCCGGCTCTCCAGCGGCATTCCCGCTGAGTCTCCGCCGATCTGGCGGAGAGTCGGTCTGCCCTGGCTGCAGACTATTCATCTCACACATGAGCGCACGCACAGACAGACACACACACACACACACACACATATACATGCACACACACACACACACACACACACACACACATACTGTACACTGTGCTACTGTGTGGTGGAGGCAGGAGGTTTAACTCCCTGAAGGACGACATGCACACCCCCATTCTCTCTCTCTCCAGTATCTCCTCTTACTGTCATTCTATTCAATACTCGATCTCCCCGTTTCACATCCTCTTCCTTCCGTCTCCTGCGTCCTCCCCCCTCTCCCCCTCTCTCCCCCTCTCCCGGGGCCCAGTACAGCCGATGAGTGACATTATCCCTGGAGGCTGGTCCACTAACCTAACGCCCTTGAAATCTAATAAAAAGCAGCAAATTGAAAGAGAGTAGAAGGGCCCCAGACTTCACACCCTCATCACAGCTATTAGCAGGAACGTGCTCACACGCGCTCGCGCAAGCACTCACACACACACACACACACACACACAAGCATGCACAGCAGTGCACTACTTTGGGGACAATAGTGGAGGATGGTGACCTTCTGGAGCCATCTGCTCAATGTTACTACATTGACTGGTTTCCACGACCAGCATGCACTGTGTGCACTAGCATGTGCTGTGTGTACGAGCATGTACTGTGTGTACCAGCATGCACTGTGTGCACGAGCATGCACTATACACAGCTCACAACAACAATGTCCTAGTACTCCGCTTTGCTTCACAATGTGTTTCAAATGTGTGAGGTGGCGCTGCCGAGGAATATTGTTTTGATTTGAGCTGGGACTTAGCAAGCGTTCTGGAGAATAACCCTGTATTCGATGGCCTTGACGTAATAATGGATGGAGAGAAGGTTACAGGGAGGTATTGAAATGGGTTGGGAGGAGGAGGTGTGTGTGTGTGTGTGCGTGCGTGTGTGTGTGTGTGTGTTGAAATTTCAGTTATAAATGCCAGGTTTATAACTGAGCTTGGACACAGAGTGAATTATAAAATGCTGTCGATGTGGCATTTTTGAAGTGCCCACTAATAAAATATATTTGTGTCTGAAGGGACCCCATAGGGCTGGACTTATTGGAATCAAATGTTTTAGTAAATCATCACATATTTTCTCACCTCTGACCTATATCTTCATACTCCCAGTCAGATAGCCAATCACGTCAGGGTGTCCAGCTCGAAGGAAGGTTATTTATGTAATAAGTCATGTCTTACTTCTCTGTCCGTAGCGGGGAGAGTGGTTCTGGGAAGACTGAAGCCTGTAAGCACATAGTGAGACACCTGACGGCCCGTTCCAGCCCCAAAGGCTTTACTCTGGAGCCCAGGATGAAACACGTGAGTCTGGCCTCTACTCCTCTCTCCTCTTTACTGTATCTTCTCCTCCCCCCTCCTCTCCTCTCCCCCAAAGCCCTCTCCTCCTCCTCCTCTTCCTCCTCCACCTCCTCCTCC